>JAHWFP010070345.1:4308-36209 GCA_023313725.1 Lithobius niger | reverse complement strand
TGGGGTGGGGGTGAACGGGGAATGCCCGTTGGTGGGGCAGTTCTTATGTTAGAGCCACTATTTGATTTACCACAATTTGAAAGATTTCTGTCGAATTGGGATTTATCCCCAACATGCCAAAATATGCTTTTAGTTGCTTACAGTTAACAGACACATGTCTGCTAGTGAGGCCGCCTTTTTATTATTAACAATCAATTTTTTAACAATCGGATGTTTACAATGGGCTGATCTACTGTTAATTGGCGGCGACAAACTAGCGTGTGTCTAGATATTGCATAGTGTCTAAAATATACAGTGATATGCATGGAGCTATTCGATAAATATAGCCTTAAGATGGGCTTTCTTTTCCGTTGTAGGGATGACAAAGAAATAGTTGACTACCAAAACAGTGGTATCACTCACCTTGAAAGAGAGAACTAAGTGTCTTTGGGCACTCATCGTGATTTTGTCGCTGCTGTAATATTTGCAGGTGTTCTTAAACACAAACTTCATTGATAATGGCAGCAGCTGTATTGCATCAGGTGACACAAAGCGGCAATCTGATTAGCCTTGACACAAAGCAGCAATCTAATTAGCATACACGTGAACTGTCTTCTGCCCTTGCATTTAAGTATATCATGACGTGACTGAAAATGACGGAGATATTAGTCTAAATGAAATACTGCCCTCTTCCTCTTGTTACTTATGAAAAAAAGCTGATTTACGGATTTTTGCCCTACAAATGACCAATAGATTTTTGCCCAACAGATTTTTATCTAAATTGTTACTGCCTTTTTTTGCCAGTAAATATTTCGGTAGGTTTTGTCGCGTACAAAGCTGACGATAACATTTGGCATAAATAAATACGGATGCAAACCTATTTACGTTGCCTTTTGGACTTATATGTCAGACTGCGTGTCATGGCCATGTCAGTATGGCTGAGTGGTCGGACTCCGGCCTTTGATTTCAAAATTCGTGAGTTCGATTCCCCTCTCAGGAAGTCTGACATTTAAGTCCAAAAGGCAACGTAATTAGGTTTGCATCCTTATTTATTTAACACTTATCGAGCCTAAATGGCTTTCTGTCACGTTTATCACATTTGGCATCTTTTATTGAATACTGAACGAGCCGTTCACTGCCAGAATACAGTAAGTCAAAATAGTGTTTTTTCCCGTTTTTAATTTTCCCTTGCAAACGGAAAAAGCACTAAACCTATTTTGACTTACCGATTTCTGCCTATGAACGGCTGCAATGCTAAGGGTTAGAATAGTAGACCTCATGTTCAAACGATCACGAACTTGTGTTATATATTAGACAAGTATTAAAACAGTTTGTAACAAAAAATGACAGATGTGGGGGTTTACTGAATTCTGTCATTGGGTGTCGTGGGTGTTTCACAGAAGGTTAAGTTAAAAGTCTTTGGCGTTATTATGCTAAATCACTAACACCGGGTTGGGTTTTGCGCACGTGTTTTCGTTACTGGTGACGAAAAATAGCAAACTGTGGGAGACCTAAATAATTATACTGAACAAATTCTTCTAAGGGAAGCTGGGGAACTTTGGAGTTAAGTTAGGGTTAAGATGCTTGTTTAGGATGGGGGGAAAAGCCTAACCACAATTGGGCCTACTAGAGGTCTAAAAGCCAGAAATACCCCTTACCCAGGAGACCTAGCAGGGGTTGAAGAGGACCAGCCAGTTGGCTGGCCCGAAGGCTGTCTGGTTTTACATGCTAGCCCCCTTGCTTAAATACGTTTTGGTAACCCCTGACAACCGCGAAATGGCCAGAGTATTATGGGTAATAGAAAGTTCTAGAAGGTTCTAGAGGCAGGAACCCGAAATATAATTACAAGGTACAGATAATGTCCACCTATGTAAGATTAGACACACAAGACGAAGATTGCCCATTGGCCCCAGCAAACATGCAAGTAAACAAGATTTGCGACAACTGGATCCGATGTACAGATCGAATAAAGTTGTGTATTATGAATTTTCGGGCACATTTGCTTCAGATACGACGTATTTGGAATTGGTGTATAATTAGAATTATACTGGCCTGAATCACGGCTACAGTAGTTCAAGATCGTAAGGGTGAGTCAAGAAGAACCTAACCGTTTGTCTAGTTTTGCCAAACAACACACAGTACCCACAATACAAGTGGTGGAAATAAAATAGGTAGGCTACAGTACTGTGTTTTACACTTTACTTTAAACGGTATTAATTTACTAAAGTGTAGTAGAATAGAATAGAAGGCGTGAAAAAAAAGCGTCAATGTGTGAATTTTTATTCTTTTTTTTTACATAATTGCCAGACACCTGGCTCAAAATTCTGGAACAACGTAATTTAACCACGCAACCAGTCAGCGGAGCGAACAAATCTGCTTGCCTGCTTCCGCGCAGACTGTGAAGCGTATGCTTACCCGAAAAAGTGGTATCGTTGAGCAGCACCTCCTCAATTTGCACATTATGCAAATTTTACTTGAGCACTTCCGCCTGTTTGAGCAACCCAGCCTCGTTTACTAGCTCTTCCGCTCGCTAAGCCCCTCGCGTTCGACGGAGGGAGGGCTTTTGCGGATGTCTGTCTGACAGAGAAACAGACAGACAGATAGACAGAGAGAGACTGTCTGGCTGGAAACACCCAACCAACTACTCCTTTTTAGCCTCATCTTTATTTCCGTCGTTCTTATTCCTTTTCTTTATCCACCGACGTTATGTCGTATATAACAACGCTTCCTCATTTTCCCTTTTTCCCTTGGTGGCTATGTTTCGATCCCGGCCTATTAGCCACGCGGGCAGCCAGGCAGTCAAGACAGGCAAGGCATATAGCAGAAAAGACGGCGCACTGACACACACACACATACAGGTGGATTATTTGGGTCTGCTACCGCCAGTGGCGTTGTGGTCGATTTGCCGGCAGCACCAGGGCGACGGAATAGGCGGCGCAGGAGCGGTGACGGTGGCGAGGGTTCTGTGCTAGTGCTCGCGCTCTGCCTCAGCCACTTGTGCCACAGTGCATGTACGGTTCGGACGTGGAAAGCGAGAGGAACGCGCGCGTTGCTGCATGCGAGTGCGTCGGCACGCGACGCCCCCTCATTGATTCATTCCACCGTCATTGGTTTTTTTTTTGTTAAATTTTTATTTTGCACGTTTCATCCAGCTCTCCAGTTCTTGCCAAGTTCTCCGTTCAGTTTCGAGTCCATAAGTCATCCGTTGAAACAGAATTTTGCAAATCTGAATCTGACGTTACCGTGCACGGATATCGGAAGCTCGTAAGCGTTGTCGGCCGGTCCCGCGACCACACCGGCAGGCGTGCGGCAGGCAGGCTGGTGTCTCTCCCGCCCGACGCCGTCGCCGACTTCGTGAAAAGACTCTTGTGCCCTTCCCGTTTTCCCCGGATGGCTTCTCGGTGGCTTTTTCTGATTGCCTTCGTATGGGGCAGCTGCACGGAAGGTAAGGTTATAGCCCTCATAAACGAAGCTGGAAACTCGTTCGATGGGTTTCCCTGGCGCTTGGCGCTAATCGAGAATCCCACCTCTCTTCTAACCGGGCTCAAAGCTAACTCAAGACACTAAAGTAAACGATAATGAAAGTGAACCATCTTCTCCAATCTAACTCCCCAAGCAAGCCCGCTTCTCCTGTGCACTGTCCCTACCCACCTCTTTTAATCTTGGACAGTGTCTCTTAGGATTAGTTCGTTAATAACTGGATTAAGTTAATACGGAGTTATCATTTTGCTGTGCGTGGTGCTGGTGATGATAGTGTCTAATGGCCAATGGCACTCGATAAATTAGTTCTACCGGTCGAAACTTCCTAACAAGTTGTATATTTTTTGCTATACATATTGCGAAAGGGTTGAACCATCAACTAAAGATGTGTTGCGTATCTTTACTCTCTAAAACGAACGTATAGTTCGGATAATAATACTTCTCTCGTAACATAACTCATTGTAAAGTTGTAAATAGTAAAATTTATTAATTAAACAGTAAAAACTGAAAAGAAGTAAGAAAAGTTATTAGCATATTGTTTTTAATTAGTTTCTTTAAGCCTAAAGTCATTAAACGTTGAGGATATGCTAGTTGCGCGGCAACCGCAAAAGGTTTAGCGAACTAATGCTCCTGTTGATGAAATTTTTAGAAGCAGAAAGAATGTTAAGTGCGGGGTTGGGGGGGGGGAGGATGGAAGGAACTTTCAGATTCGACCCAGGCATCCTCCGATCATTACTCAGATGAAGTACTGTTCAGGGTATACTAAACTAGATTCCATATAGTTGCTGCACATCCTGACAGGTTTGCCCCGGATTTAAGAGCATCCTCTTTCCAGTACTAATCAGATTAGCTGCTCAGTCGCTATGATCAAGGGCAAAAGTTTTTTTTTTTCACTAATTTTTTTTTGTCATTATTCGACAATGATTAAACTTCATGCGAGACGGTGCAGAAAATTTACTCTTAAAGAAAAACGACGAGGTTATAACGCGGCATTTAATCCATTATGGTATTTAATTAACTCGTTTACGCATAAACAGGACATAAGTTAGGAATCGGTTTTACAGTGTTATTAATAGAATAATTCAGTCAACCGGGGAAAAAAATCATAATTACCCAATATTCGACCTTTAGAATGTATGTATAGTGGCGTGCAAAGGAGGGGGGAATCAAGGGGCAGTGCCCCTGCCTTTTTCCGGAATTGTCCTTTTGTAAAAAAAAAAAAAATGGCCTCTTTGTGCTTGCATTTGCTAGTGCAGAGGTGCCTGAGAAAAAAAGCCTAAAGGTCCCAAAAAAGGCAAAGGGCCAAAAAGAGCTGAAAAGAGCAAAAAAGGCGAAGAAAGGTAGTAAAAGTAAGTCCCTATGAAAAAATCTTCATTAAAAGCCTAAAAAAGGCCCCAAAAAGAGCAAAAAATGCCTGAAAAGGGCAAATAAAGGCTAAGAAGGGGTATAAAGAGAGGAACAAAAATTCCTGTACTTTGTTCCGCATTATGTTTTCAGAAAACTGACTGTATGACGCCACATTTTCTTCCACTACGAGTGAAAAAAATCTGTAGACATCCCATTCGTAAACTCTAACAGTAACTTTGTTGAGTCTACAAGTGTGATATCCACATGTTTTTGCACTCTTAGTGCTAGGAAACGAGTCGTCATCCAGTTAGTCTTCTGAAAACATAATGAGGAACAAACTATAGAAAAAAAATTGTCTTTTTACTAAAAGTTTCCCTTGCCCTCTCGAGGGTGTGTGCACTCTACTGTTTACGTATAATGTGGTAAAATCAATCCAATCGCTTGCAAAATATTCTTCTACAATCAATCTTCTCCAATCAATCAAACCCACGTTTAAAAAGCTTTATGCGAAACGAAAAGAAAAGGTGATTCAGCCTGCTCAACTGCCAAATTCGTTTAGACCGGTGTCCAAAATAATATGCGTATTTTCAAATGGATTAACTCCCTTGTTGCAGCTTATTTACCACGTGAGCTCAAGAAATGAAACAGAACTTTCATTTTTGCGTACATTGCACTAGAGAGAGTCAACATGTAACCGTTATATGATCATGTTACAAACTCCTGTCGATAAAACACGTAATGCAGTAATTTTGAACTATAGTCTGTTCCACATTATGTTTGCAGGAAACTGACTGTATGACGCCGCTTTTTCTTCCACTACGAGTGAAAAACATGTAAATGTCCAACTCGTAGACGGTAATATAGTCTGTTCCACATTATGTTTGCAGAAAGCTGACTGTATGACGCCACGTTTTCTGCCGCTATGAGTTCAAAAAACATGTAAGTATTCCACTCGTAGACTGTAACAGTAACTGTGTAGACTCTACAAGTGTGATATTCACAAGTTTTTGCATTCGTGGTGCAAGGAAACGTGGCATGATACAGTCAATTTTCTGAAAACATAATGTGGAACAGACTATAGTAACGGTGTAGAATCTATGAGTGTGATATCCACTTGTTTTTGCAGTCATATCGCACAGCCAGTTTCCTGCAAACATAATGTGGAACAGTCTATAAACTCGACATATCTGTAGCCTACAATTTCATTGTTAGCACGTCGTAGTTCAATGTCGATCTGCTCTCTTTTCGAAATGGCTAAATTTTCAAGATTCAAGACTAACTTTTTAAAAGAAGGCAGAGGAAGTCACAGTAATTGTAAAAGTTTGAATTCTGAACTTTTGAATACCAGAAAAACTGAGTGCTCTGTGTGAAGAAAGCCTCAGGATACCCTTTCCCAGTGTTTATGTCGTTCATGCAGCAGTCGCGGATCCAGGGGGGTGGTGGGAGCGATCGCCCTCCCTCCCACCCAAAAAAAAAAAACAGTAAGTGACCCACCAACTCAGCTGCTGCATGATTGAAGGCATTAGTATTTTTAAAATCGTAACTTCCCCTAAATTTTTAATAATTCACTTCTATTTAGTCGCACTGCTTCTGCTGTTAGTTTTCTCTGTTCTTTCTTTTCTTATTTATTCTTTTTCTTAAATTTGTGTAAAAATTGCGATTGCAAAAACTCGTAAAGACAAATCCACGCGTGGGCACTCCTGCAGCGCATTGTCTCGTTGGTGTTTATCATAAGTCAAGTACAGAGGCCAGCCGCAATTTATGGTGAACAGTTGTTGGCTAAAAAAGATAGTTTTGCTGATACGGGTTAAAAAAAAGCTGAAGCTAGGAACTTCTCAAAGTTGCTGAAATTCGTCACCCTCAGGTCCTCAGTGCTTTGAAAACTGTGCCCCCTCCCCACGCCTCTCTCGAATATGTGGGGGTTGGATCAGAACTTGATAGATTGCGTTCCAACCTCCCGCTGATTTATGAACACCCCCCCGGCCCCCCCCCCCCCAACTAAAATTGTATCATGAATAAAATCCTGAATAGTCCCAGTGAGTTCGGATATCAAAGTGAAGGACACGGGACTCAAACGGCTTGACGAAATCAGTAGTTTGCTGACATGCAAACAAAGCATACCCTGCTAAACTGGTCGAGGATAATTTTATACATTGATAGACATATCTCCCTCGAGAAAACCAAAATCAAAAGACTTCGAGCTTGTTTGAACATCAGTGACTGCGGAAAGACTAATATCTAATCTTTGAGCAATAGTGCCTTACCAAGGGACACGTTCTTTAGCAACGAAGACCCACAAGCATAAATTCGAAGATATTAGATGAAGTTTTGTGAAAATATGTGAAAACGAATGCAAATATGTGTCCACTTTTTTAAAGAACGTAGGAAACTTGTGTAAAGTGGCAGCAACTGTATGTCCAGGGATAAAATACCAAGGGACTAGACAGAACTAAATAGGAGTGAGCATTAGAAGCTCTATCTTCACCATACGCATTATGTCCAAAGTGGAAAGATGAAAATTGACGAAATGTCATAAAACTTACTGCGAAGACAAAGAATGCAAAAACTTTACGAAAACTTATGCTAATAGTCTCTACCAACTCTGCAACTTGTTAACGTAAAAAAAAAAGTATCATTTTTTATTGGGGGGGGGGTTTGAACGCTTCATTAGGTATGTCGAGCAGTATGGATAGGCCACTAACTGTCGCTTCAATCGACCACAAAAACTCCAAAACCGAATCATAGAAATTCGACGAAACGAATATGAAAATTTAATATCTAAACTAATTTACAGAAATACTAAAATTCTAAAAATTGCTAAGACGTTTCGTTGTGATTCTGAAACACTCGTTTAATTACGAACATAAGTTAAAATCTAAAGAATAATTTTTTCAGGAAAACCACTTATCGCTATGAAGCGCTTTTTTCCAAAAAGCAATAATGACAAATGAACAAACGAGTACCAAATTCCTACTATCTTTAATGAAATTCTTATTGAACGGCTCCAAATTGCTGGGATAAATGGGATAAAAAATAAACTACTGGCCTACTTCTTGGATCGATCGATTATACAATGCCCAGATTAAACAACGGACTGTAAGAAAAAATGCGGAGGTAAACATTTCGTATTGATTCCTTGCTTTAGTATTTGAACTGTTACGTTGTGTTTTATTTTTGAAGCCTTCTATGGCTGTATGTAAATTATACTTAATACAAAATGTTGTGTAACCTTTCAACATTTCCTTCTCATTATTTATATCATAGAACTACTTTACTCTACAGTATTATTCTATTGTATCTATTTTATATACAATAAAAGATTAGGGGTTTGAATAACATCTCTGTAATGTGTGGTGCAGTGGCAACCCGGACCACTGCACTGTGACTGAGGTTGGCGCTAATGACCAAGTTGTCGACGCGCCATTAAGCCTCAATCCCCCCTCTATTTTATATGGCACATACAAGTTAACCATTCAACTTCGAGCCATCAAAACAAACTTTTGTTATTTATTACTGATTTTAACAGACGGGATGGATTTTGTTAAGACTGCAACAATTTTAGTTTCTATCAACATACGTAGTATTGTTGTGCCCTTTCTGTAGATTTTCCACGCAGTGCAATCAATGTGCAGCTAAGTTTACCACCATTTTTGGGAAGATTTTAATGTTTTATCTTAAACTAGCATCGTACCCGGCTTCGCCCGGGGATTTGTTTGACCCGTGTTTGTTTCCCAGTATTTGCTCGGTGCTGCCTGATCCTTCACTGCAACAGTCAATTTTTGTTTGTGTAACACTTCCCCTTTCCACCAATCCTCTCCCTCCCCTCTCCTCTCCTCCTTTTATCCCGTCCTCTCCCTCTCCTCTTGGTTTCCTTCCCTTCCTCCTCTTTGCTATACGTAGTTAAATGTGGATGGTTATTTGAATTAATAGCAAACACCCAGCAGCAATTCTCTTTTAGGTTCAGTTAATGCGTAATCGTATGCTTAATGGTAACAGCTCACTCCCCCCCCCCCCCCACCACTCCCAGTCTTTCCGATGCGATGCGTACCGTGTGAAAACGAAGTGTGCATGACGTCATAAAATACTTGCCCTTGAGATTACCACGGTGTTTGGTTAGGATAATGGTTAGACCGAATTGTTAGTCGAGGCAACAATGTGGCAATTTCTACTTCTTTTCAGGGCAACAACGTCCCAGTTTCAACTTCATGCCAAAGAATTGACACACTCACACGTTTTCATTGTTTCCCTTCCGGGGTTCGTCGTTGCGGTTGCTTCATTTCTGCTATGAGACTTTGGTGTATAATGTAAGATGTACTGTCATTGTTTGCACCTTAGCAATGATTATCAACATGAGTCCACATCGCTAACAGCGTGACAAGCGCATATAACAATATTTTGGTGTTACCAACCTTTCGCAAAGCGGAGCGCATTTACTTAAAATTTAAGCAATGAATTTAATAATACGATGCAACGTAATCAGTATTAGACTTTTTTCATAAATAAAAGAATCTCACGAATTCTTGCTTCTGGATATATCGAGTGTTACATCCGATAACGATTTTAAACCATAGAAACTGATTTAAAACTGCGTTTAAAAATTTCATAACGAGGTGTAAGTTTTGTTTTGATTTAAAAAATTTTAATAACGGAGCTAATTTATAGTCGCGTTTTGAATTATTAGGTATCTTTTAGCCATGTAATGAGCAGCGCTTAAGTGAAATTTTAACTGATGGTTATCATTACCGTCTCATGTGCCAGAGGTTCTGGGTTCTAGTCCGGCCTCAGCCACCCCTGTCATTTTCAGGAAGAGAAGGGCATTATGATGTCTCGTGCTCATGTCGAGTGTGGCATTTAAAAGAACCTAGGAATTTCCGATATGATTTACCTAGCAAAATTAAGCCTGTCTCCTTCTGGCGCCATGGCTAAGGCTGGGAGCGCGTCAAAAATCGTGATTTCGACCTTCACCTGCACTTGATGTTTTCACCTGCACTCCGTTTTCATTTTTAATTACTAAAGTACTTTCTAACTTTCTGCTTTTTGCTAAGTGAACTTTTAACAACTACTGACCAATCCGCTAAGGAAGAAGATATGTTATTAAGAGGCACATAAAACTAAATTTAACTTCGGCATTGGCTTATTGTCGGGAGTGTGAACATGCGGCTTAATTGCCACAAAAGCTTGACAGTTCAGCCAATTGTAGCGATTTTGTAATAGCATGCACTAAAATGTAGGGGACAAGTAAATTCATTCTTCGCCAGAAGAAAAAACAAGAAAAATTTATGCATATCAGCGAGGAGTCTTCTTTGCGAGTCAAAACAAAAATTAAGTTCGCGAATGCTTATCAGTCGTCGTACCAGACGACATGGATAAACTGGCTTTTGATTTTGAACGGGATTAAAGCACCGTAAAGCATTGAAACAGTTGAAACAATGAAACAAAAGCCGTGATGTCAAAGCAGAATTATTAGCGTGAGTTGGTAGTTCTGTTATGTACGTCTCAAGATTCGTAGGAGTGTCAGTATTAAGCAATCAGCCTTCGAAGCCTAGCTATCGACGCGCCATTAAGTCTCACCCCCCACCCCCCACCACCCATCCCTTGCAAAGCCTATCCATAATAATGTCGCTTTTAGACACTGGTTACAGTTTTTATAGTTAAATAAAATGCGTTCATGCGGTCTGATTCTGTTGTCGTTATTCATCCATGGTTACTTTTCCCCTCGATAGAATAATTGTTGGATACGCTAAAGCTGTGTATTTGTAACATGGGCTTGAACTCCACTTTATGTGGGCATTGGTTCGAGTTTTCAAATTGGTTTTGAAAGAGGGAGTAAGGTTGCATGTACCTAATTTAAAGGTGGGGTACGGTACAGCATTAACTTCTGGATCAAGTGCAAAATTTCACCATTTTCTCTTGCCGATATTAAAAGGAAGTTTTGGCAATTTCAATTGCTGTGTCTTTATTATTTTCCTTCTGTAGTCAAAACAACGATTGAGCTTGGTAGCAGGCAAAACAGGCACATGTCGAAACTTGAACGTGGCCATTCTGGGGCATCTAACAGTGTACGATACTGCCTAGTTATATAAGTGCTTTTCGCATCTTATTTTTTGTCGATATTCTTACCAACACTCCTCTACCAGACTTTCGCATTCGTGCACTAATGAGTGTTCGTTTCTTATCTTTCAAATGAGATATTTGGAAAGATAAAGATACACATTACAAATAAAAAAAAAACATACTTATTAGTCTTTAGAGGTGGAGTCTTCATTTTGGTAGAAAAAAAGCTGGCGACGAGTCAGAGAAGGCATGGTTGGGAAAACCGAAAAAATTGTAACGGTGCAGGAAAAAAAATGTTTTCTTGATAAATTCGTGTATTCAACGGACCTAATTGAATTTGTTTGTGTTTAAGAGTAAAAATAGCTACAAGAATTGAGATAAACAAAGGAAAAATGTAAAAATACTCTTTAATGAAACGAAAATTAGAGCTACATTTGCTTCATTTGCTTATCACAGTGGAATGAGCTGGATACATAGAATAGAAACGTAAAAGAAGAACGGATGTCGTTGTCGTCGGAGAATTTCAGATGGAACATGTGTGATCGGATTTACTGTTTCATGAGAGATAAGTATTAAGGCTAGAGAGGCGGTTAATGAATGAAAAGAAAGGCTCACAGTCATAGAATTCTACAAATTTCTAAAAAAAAAAATTTTTTTAAAAGAAGTAATTAGCAAAAGTTTAAAACTGAGAGCGCCGTGAGGCAAAACAGGCACATGTCGAAACTTGAACGTCGCCATTCTGAGGCATCTAACAGTGTCGGTTCACGCTGAAATCATTTACAACAAACCAACAATGAGAGGTCCTGCCGAGACTTTGATTATGTGCACTATAACAAAGTAGACTCAGTAATGCCCGAACGTACCAATATTTTTTTTTTATTAATTGCTAAAGATTTCTTTTTGCTGTACAGAACGTTCAATTTAAACAAATAAACAAACGCCCGTCGTAGCACCTTCGGTATTTGTTTATTTATCTTCTTACAGCAGTTTGTTTTTTCCTTAGCAGCCAATGTACACCTATTAGAAAAGATCAGTGGTCTATTTTTTGTATCCACCTCAACTGTAATCAGTCACACAAATGATTTCGAGGCCGTTTGTATCACGTGTAGCTGTTTATTTTCAGCGAATTCGTGCAGCAAATCCCTGTTGTGGCGGATTTAATCTTCTGCAATTGACCAGCATTTCATAAATAAATAAATCAAATAAAATGTCGTGTTACAGGTTCGTTGGGGGATACTCGTGGCACCCTCTATGGTGATAAAAGAGAAACTACTAAATTTGAGTGCCAGCAACATTTTTACGCAAACAGAATTTCTGCTACTGTGTTTAGGATTACTACTGCCTGGAACATTTTTAGGACTGTATTAAACACTTGTTGTTTAGATCAAGCAAATGTACAGTATAGTATTTATTGTATAGTATATCACTTGAGTGGGGTGTGGGCGAAAAGGACGTAGCCAGGGAATGGTAGTCACTACAAAACTCAAACCAAACGCAGTAAATTAAAGCGAAAATGAGAATGATCCCCCTTCTTCTCACGGCAGCAGAGAAAAAAGAGGAGCATGATCATTCTTTGCACGGTTGCAGTGAAAAAGGGCGAGCGGTGAGTGGTAGCAATGTGTCAAGGTTTATCTCGATTTTATGTAGTAAATGCCAGCAACAAACCTAATATTACGACATGTATTGTTGACCGAAAATTTTGGGCTATCGAACACGGGACTATAACAGAATCAATATCCATTGCGATAATAAACGGTATAGTAGCATGACAACGAGGTTTTCCACTGACCTAGTTGCCGACACGCCATTAAGCCTCAATCCCCCCCCACGGCTTAAGTTATGCCGGAAACAGCTAGTTTACGTAGATTTTATCATATGTGTAGAAGAGGCAGGCGGTCCGATGGTTCGTAATTTATGCTGTAAGGTTTGACGTAACTGGATTCTTTATATCCCTCTCTCTCTGTAATGTGTGATGCAGTGGCAACCCGGACCACTGCACTGTGACTGAGGTTGGCGTTAATGACCGACGTGCCATTAAGCCTCAATCCCCCCCTCTATAAATACCTCTACCCTTAAGGGCTAAATAGGTTATAATTATTATTAATATTATCATTATTATAATAAATTAGTGTGCCACAAGGCTCTGTGTTGGTGCCATTGTTTTTATTTTTATTTTACAAAACGATATGTGTGGGTATAGGTAGACCATACCTATATCTTTTTGCTGATGACATGATCTGATTTCAATTAACTATTTTAAAAAATGACATGTTAATACAAACGACTTTGATTATTAAATTGCTGGCTGAATATAAATGAGAGGTATATTAGTAAGGAAAAAATACTTTACGTGGATATTACTGTTCCAAAAATGAAGATAAAAGAGAAATCTAAGGTAGTCATACGCGGAGAAAACTGCAATCTAATGACAGACAATATAAAAAATTATGACTGTAACAGAACATGTACTAATATAGAAAACAAAAATCAAACAAAATACCTCGGTTTCATTCTAGACTTGCACTGGAATTAAAAAAAAAACATATAAAGACGTTAATGAGCAAATTAAGGTACTTACTTTTAAAATTTTCATAATTGATACAAATAAAGTATTTTATAAACAAATTTTATACATTGCTTGAAGTGAACGTCAATAATTAGAATAACATTCACTGGAATTTATGGGTTACATTCTAAGACTTCAAAATTTACAAAATAAAGTAGTAAAAGTCTTGTTTGGAAATATACTTTAAAAATAAAAATCTGTCAATATTTTTAAAAAGGTAATGGAAATAGATAAATGAAATTTACAAAAATCAAAAAATTCTGACGGTGATCAAGCTAAGAGATCAAATAATAATATCAAAGAACTATTTTGAAAAGAAACCTAAAATATATAATGTTAAAAAATAGCAAAGATTAAGGACAAACACTTGATGATACAAGTTACCAAGATGAATAAACAAATATGGATTAAGAAATAACAGTTACTATATACGATTGATATAATAATAAGTTTGTTGCAAACGCAACCAGAATGGCAAGAACCTGGTGGTCACTAACTGCCATCCGAAGTTTAAACAAAATTAAAAATTGTAAAATTTAAGAGTTTAAAAGTTTAAAACGAAGACGATTGCCCGGCTGTAAAGGAAGGGTTGATGGTATAGGGTTGGGGTCACGAATGCCTTACCACCAAGGTTAGACCTACCAAGGACACAGTGGTCCCCGATGGCATCGCCAAACGTGAGGGACGAGTGAGGGGAAAAGCCGTACCATTGTAAATGTTTAAAAAAATTAAAAAATAAATAAATAAAATAAATGCATCACTGTTTAAAGCCATGTCTAAACCATTTGCCAATCATAATCAAGATAAAATAAAAATAAAAACGTTCATCATAATAAAAAAGCCATGGTCACCAGGAGAGACATGATCATGAACAAGCGGGCATTATTGGGCATACACCAGTCCAACAATCACCACCCAACTAGCAGGCGACAACATGATAGGGTCTTTTCAAAAATTTAGCAAAGTTAAACTCGTCAAGATGTTGTCTGAAGCTGTTGACGAAGCAGCCGCAACAATCCGCTCAGGTAAAGCATTCCTCACTGGGACCACCCTGACGGAAAAAAGTACTTCCGGCAATTAAGTCTGGCTGAGGGAAGAAGTAATTTGTAACTATGAACCCTAGTCCTGCTCACATGGATAAGGTCAAATGATGGTAAATCTATTTCTAGAAAGCCGCGCAGGATTTTAAATGTCAAAATTAGGTCAACCTTAAGTCAGCGCAGTTCAAGGGAGTCCAGCCCGAGACGCTTCAAACGCAGATAATAAGGCAGTTGTGCAAGGCCAGGCAGCCGCTTTGTAAAACGACGCTGCACCGATTCCAAATGGTCAATGTCTTGCAACAGGTGAGGGGACCAAACCTGTGAAGCATACTCTAAATGCGGGCGAACATAAATTTTAAAAGCACGGACTTTAGTTTCTACACAGCCAGAATTAAAAATCCGGTTTACAATTCCGAGACGACGATTAGCATTTGCCACTATGTGATTACAATGGGTGGTGAATTTTAAGGAGGAGTCAAACCAAACACCGAGATCCTTAACTGAACAAACACTCGGAAGAGTGGGCTGGTTCAAAAACATATGAGTGGTTGCTGTTAGAATGTCCCATATGAAAGGATTTGCAATTATCATCCGAAATGGGCAGCTGCCAATCCACAGACCAACGAGCCACAAAATTGATCTCGAGTTGCAATTGATATTTTGAGGTCGAGTTTACAATAGCAGAGTGCAGCTTTAGGTCATCAGCAAATTTCTCCTGACTTGCGTATTCAACCGTTTAACATAGGACTTCCAGAATTATCCCATGTATAAAAATCTTGAAACCAGAATTAAAATTTGTTAAACTTAATAACTCTAATAGTATAAAAGATTGAATAATTATAATATTACTACGACAAACTTAAAAAAAGGAATTAAAGTAATTAATTATATTATGTAATATTGTAAGAGAAATACGTAAGAAATTAATGAAGATAATTTTATTAGTATAAAAAATATACATTATTTATTTTTATATATTTTTTCATGTATTTGCGTATTGCTGCTCTCACACGTTCCACAAGAACTTTGAGATTGTTTTACGCAATAAATTACTAGCTGTACCCCCGCCGGGCTGGCTGGTTCCCATATACCTAAGCGTAACACTGTAGTGGGCCCCGGTTTCCCCTATTGTGTGATCTAAACATCTCCATCTCTGCTCCCTCTTTGAACCCCTGCTGATTTGTGTTTTGGAAGTTAATGTTTATTTTCAATGGAGGACGTTTCTCTGTTCTGATACCAAGCCCAACAAACCCAACAACGGTTGTGCATGCAGTTATTGTTACTCAACCGACTTTGAAACTCTTCCAAGTCGGCTCTTAAGAGCTAGCATTATTAATGCAATATGTCGATTGTTATAGGCCACATCTGTTTGTTTGACATTGTCGGTCGCTCGCCCTCTTTCATTATACACCCTCTTTCATTGTAGTGCATAATAATGATGAATTCGCTTGCCCAACCTAAGCGTATTATATATATAGATATCATTATTTACTGAAATTAGCACGGGTTGGAATTTAGCAAGTTTTGTGGTAAAGTTGGTGAAAGCAATTACTAATTTTCAACTTCAGTTTCCAACAAATTAAGAAATAACCAATCAGAAGCGAAACCTCTCGAAAGAAAGTGCAAAATCGTTAAAGTTAACATTTTTAATTCGTTTTTCTCCCACCTCGTCATCTTCCTTTATTCGCCACGATAATAATATCCGCCATAATTACGTCGGGAAAGATAAAATTAAACTTCGTTCAATACAGGAAGAAATTTTCAGTTAGTAATCAAAAATCGCTTCCTTCTCCCTCCCCTCCCAACTCCTCACTCATGCACACGCCCACTTACTTACACACGTAAAGAACAAAACCAAAAGAAAAATTCCCCCAAGACACGTCCTTATTTAGAAAGCAATTTCAAAGTTTGCGGGGAATCTTTTACTTCGCTCAAGATCTTGGGAATGGCGAACACTTATGAATGTTGTTCTAATTAAAGCTTTTCAATAACTTCTTTCCCCTGGCTTTTTTTTTCTTTCTTCTCTATTCACCTCCTCCTCACTTCTTAAATAATTCAATCAAGACACCATAATTCGCCACTGCTAATTGAATATTATCGGTGAGTCGGTCTTGTCGTTTGAAATGCAAATTCTCCTAGATAGATCTGTCTTGTTAAAATCTTTTTTTTTTCCGTTACTGGAAATCAATGCGTTCCAGCTTCTTGCGTTATTGCTGGCTCATTTCCGAACCTATTTATCGCCCGATACGAGGCTACGTAATATAATATCTAATATAATAAAATACAAACTGGCTTCTGAGGTGTTTATGATCTTTTCTCGTTCCATATCTCCTTCCCTCCCACACCACCCATTCTTACTCCAGGCGGAGGACGTTATTGTGTGGTACAGTGATACATTTGACACACATGCACACACACACACAGGCACACACGCACATGCACGTGCGCTGCTGCGGCTCCCGGCGTTAAGAAATTCATCAATCAAATGCCTCTAATCTCATTTGCGAAACTAAAATCAATCATTAATAAAGGCAGCATATTCATCACTCACAGTTTCTAATCCTGAAGAAAGCATACCGATCCAGTGAAAGGAAAAAAAAAACTGAACTATGAGTTGGGAAGAGGGTGGAAAAATTACCCTTCACACTCTGGAGATCGTCGTAATGTACTTTCAGAGCGAAAACTTATCTAGCGTGTGAAAACTAACCAACAAGAAACTGCGTGTTTGTGGCAATTAACCAGGAAAAATTGAAGGTGCACGATGAAGTTTACTACAAGTGTTTAGCGGCGTAAAACTGCCACTGAATAACAATTGTGTGGCGACAGGCACTTGCAAGTCGAGGAACAAAATTTCAGCATTAATGAGTGCCTTTGTTGTTGAACGTTTAAAAAAGGGTTTAAAAGGGTTTAACGAGCGTTAACTACTCCTGGTTATCTGCCCGAAGCCCTAAGGCCCTCTACGTTTATTCACAATGTTACTGTTGATGAAAAAATTTATTTTGTAGGTGAAGTAGATCGGTTTGAGGATTGCTACCTGATAAAACAATGGACCCACAATTGTCGTACACTTAACAGCTTACCATACTGTTGTTTGGTAAGCTGTTGAACTCGGTATATCGTCCTATTTCCACGCAGCATGACGACCGACCCCAAGGTGTTATAACCTACGCTGGGTCAAAGTCAGAAGTTGGCGTGGTATGTGCTTGTGTGCATGCATGAGGGAGTGACTGTTTCCCATCGCCTTACATCAGCCTATTCTGTGTTTTCGGTGGAGCTTCTGGCACTCGGTGTGGCTGTTGAATGGCTCCTTGATCATCGGGGCACGCATTTTATCATCTTTAGTGATTCCATGAGCGCCATGGAATCCTTGGCGACGTACAACGTTTGGAACCCTTGAGAGAGCAAATGCAACCTCTACTTTCCCGCATGGCTGGCCAGAAGAAAACTGCGATTTTCTGCTGGATCATGCGCCATGTCGGGATAGCTGGGAATGAACACGCTAACACTGCAGCAAAAGGGGCCCTTTCTGGTCCCCTTGATAGGGATTTGTGACTTGTTCCCTCTGACACCTTTCCAGTTCTACGTCTGAGATTGATCACTGCTTAGCAAGCTTGTAGGACAAACAAGACGATAAAATGCTGTGGGCATTAAAGATACTGTTCAGAAATGGCACACCGCTTGTTGCCGCAAACGCCGGAAGAGGTGATGTTAGCCCGTTTACTTTACTCGTTGCTTTCTTTTGAGGGGAGTTATCCCTCCAGAACGTCATTGGTGTCGCCAGCCTATCCTGCTCCGTCATTTTCATGTTGTCCGTCACCATCTCGATGGTGTGTGTTGTAGGGGCTTTTAGTACGTGTGAGAGCTACCCCAATGCCAACCCCACAGTTAAGGGACTTGCTTGAAAATGTGCCGTGGTGCTTGTCAAGGGGTTGCGGGAATTCCAAATTGACCTTAACAGATGGAACAAGGCTGGTAGTCGTGGTTCAGTTTTGGTGTTAGTTTAATGTTAAATATGAGCGATCGTGTGCTCAGGCTCGCCTGAAGTTCAAGGGCGACACTAACCTTGGCTTAGGGCCTTAAATGGAATATCAACGGCATTAGGCTAATTGGGCAAATTTGGATTAGTTAGTTTCGGGCTATTTCATACGTTGACTGCTAAACTAAGTAGCTACGGGGTTGCAGTGCTGAACTAGCAACACGGTTGGTCTGGTTTGAATTTAAATTCGGGGATTGGGGAAATTGGGAAAAATTCTAAATATAGGGCCGAAATTACCTTTGGATGCGGGAAGTTGGAGAGTTGATGACGGATGGAATTTTAGGTTAATACCTAATTGTTGGGAGCACCCGGTGGAAGACCAAGCGAGCTCGATCCGTTACAACTGATGTCAAGCATTATGTACGGACAAATCATAGCTATGTATTGTTACAACAATTGATCCAATAGGATTATTTCAACTAACAATGAGTATTAATTTTGGGGTGACAATGGCACATTACAATTTGACATCATGTGGACTTCGGGCTTGGCAGATTTCACAAATGACGTCATCAGTGTAACTTTGCTGGGGTGGTCCAATTCCAACGTTGAAATCCGGAATTAAAGTCGCAACAGTGTCACCGTTTCCACCTTCCGCGGACATAGCGAGTAAATTGGGCAATGATTCTTCCTCCTGTCCGGGCTTCTTCAATTTTTGCAGAAGGTACAGATATACGATAAGATCTCGATCTGAGGTTTGGTTAACATCTCTGTAACGTGTTGCGCAGTGGCAACCAGGGCCACTGCTCTATGACTGAGGTTAGTGCTAATGACCTTGCCCCTATGGTAAGGCTGACCAGGGCTTCGGCTGTGTAAGGTCATTGGTCCCGAGGGCTGGCCGCAGTTTCAGGATGCGGCATATCGATAATACGCCATATCGATGGTGCGCCCAAATGTCGCCGATTTACTGCATGTGCACACATCCAACTGTTGGGTGAACACGACTCAGGTCTAACGACCATTGCTATCAGATCAATTCTTGTATGTAAACGCAAAACAATACTTTGTAACCTTGGTCGATTACACGCCCGCCATTGTTGATGGCGTGTTAAGGAAGCTTCCAGGCCCGGCTTGAATTATATTCCCAATTCATCAGCTTTAATCAACTTAGGTCATTTTGATCTCTGAATATGTGAATATTAAATAAATACGGATCCAAAACTATTTACTTTATCTGTCGGACTTAAAGGTCAGACAGCTTGAGTGGGGAATTGAACCCACGACCTTTGAAACCAAAAGCGTGAGATCTACCGCTGAGCCATACCGACATGGCTCAGTGGTAGATCTTACGCCTTTGGTTTCAAAGGTCGTGTGTTCAATTCTCCGCTCAGGCAGTCTGATATTTAAGTCCAAACGTGAATACAATTTCTTTGGCAACGTTGTTTAGATTTATCGTTATACACATGACCAGGCATGCACATCAGTATGCACGTTGTCATGATCCGAACTTTGGCCGTCCAATGAGAGACGATGCCGACAATACCAACAATGGTTATAACAATATTTTCGTAATTACGCGCCTTCCCACGCCATCCCCGTTTCGCCCCCCAGGCTTGAAACCATAAAAGGTACGCAGTTCGTATTGTACTGCACCTATTCGTCCATTTTCATAGCTGGAAGCCTTCCCGTTATCTCGGTATCGATGAATAATCACCCTATGAAAATTAACATGGGGATGAGCGGGAGTAGCTAGCTATTGTGTGCACGGCGTATCTTGAGTCGTGGAAGTATTTTATGAGCGGCTACGTCTTCCTGGAGGGGGCGACTTTAGTCGATGGCCGCCATTGTTTTCGTAACCATCTTGGATATCAACAAGGCACTCTGCTACCAAAAACATACAGTCGATTATCTGTGTTCGTTCTGCGGCGAACTCAAGATAGGCCGCGGACACTATAGTAGCTAGCTAGCTAATAACTAGTAGTAACATATTTTCGACGTTATTGAGGGTCAGAATTTGCATTGACAGCAGCTTAGCTGGCATTCCTACACGAGTTTATTTTTGTCAAGTGGGTCATTGCTCTCGATTTCAACACAATTTAAGCTTTTGTACCACAGTATTATTCTTCCCCACTTACCTGAACTGTTCCCAACTTTGTTTCAAGATATAAGACATTGACGTTACGGCGTCGTGGTACAATGGTTTACAACTTCGACAATCGAATTGATGTGATGTTTGCAGTGATGATTGTTGCCTAACTTGGCGCGACACACTAGCTTGCGTCTAGATTTTGACATTAATTTTGACATAAAAATTTGACATCAGTACGAAATAACAGAAACACGACATGTCATAATATAAGGATCTCAAAATCTGTAAGAAATCAAAATTCACTTTGTTTTCGGGCAAGCCATTGTTGACACGTGTTATGAACTTTGAGATTGCAGTTCAAAGTACGAATGTAGAAATAAAATTGATTCGGAAAAAAAAACGTATAAAGGACGACATATTTTACACCATACTACATATAAAACTTAAAATTGGTTTTGCTTCAAGTGGCTGACATACGGAAAAAAAGCAAGACCTATAGGGTTTAAAAGGTTGTCAAACATTCCATTTTTTTGAAACACGGAAGTGCGTGGATTGAGTGAGCAGAGTGAGTAATTTCCACGTAAACAAAACTTTTTAAAGGAGTTTCTCGCTTCTGTCGCAATCTTTCATTTACTCTCACTTTCGTAAGGGTTTACTTCTGGAGGAGTAGACGAACAAACGTGCAAACAAACAAACAAATGGTGTGTTTTGAATAACGTCGATGAAATGCAGGCGTTCTGAGGAATATGATGGACGAACTGTGAGCCATAATCGCAATTAGTTTGCGTTGAAATAATCAGTACACAGGTGTTGTGATGCTTTTGGAATCCATCTCGACGCCAATGGAGTGGGCGAAGCGAACGATGTGGCTAGTCATTATTAGGGCTCGTTTACGCAACGACAGTTTTCTCGCTCACTATCTTTTACTTGATCAATACTAAATCTGATGGCTTCTTCTCGCCTTTACCGGAGTATGCGACTTTCGAGTTGTCTATGCGTATCAGTAACCATGGCAACGACGCAAACGCAAATTTTGTCCTCGTGCCTCGTGACACGGCGTACGATGCTTGCAACATTTGAGCGACGATTTATGACAACAAGAAAACAATTTTTACTGCAGTTACAAGACGACGGGCTGTTTTTTGTATGCCGGGATTCGATGGTTTGTCTTCGATTCGATAGCCACGAAATGGACGCCATGTTGGATTCTGAATTCTCGCTGCGAGAAGCTATTTATTCTACCGACGTTTGATTATTGCTAGAAGCTGTACTTTGAGGGCGAACAGCAAATTTTGGAAATAGCGTGAAATGACAACAATATTGTAGCAGTGTTTAAAATTACTGTAGCACTTTGTTCTTTATCCGTGTTGTTATTTATAATACATACAATTTGTTATCTATTACCGCATTCATTTAGTAGCAACGGGAAACTAATCATAAATAAATAACGGTTGACTAGCAAATAGCTTCTGGCGAGCGAGAAAGCCTTTTTGCGTAAACGCGCCCTTATTATTTAGTTATGCTCAAAATAATCGCTAAACAAATACAAACTATGTCTTTAAATAATAAACTTTAAAAAAACCACAGGAAAAATAACAGAAAAGACTGGATAACAACTGAACTAAATTATAAAATCGATAATAAAAGCAGATTATATGGAACCAAATAAGGAAAAATACAGACATACATGATTAAATAGTAATGAAACACAGAAAAGGAAAAGAAGTGAATAGAAATGTAAAATAGGAATGTAAATTAAAGAATGTAAACAAATATATTATGAAAAAGTTAGAAATGCTGAAGCAAAATACAAAGACAATCTGGAATATAGTAAACATTACCAGCTTTCAGAGCACTTGGGATTTTGGACAATAGCCAATAGGAATAACATTAGGACGGAAACAAAAATTCTAGCAGCAAATCTACTTGCCCTGCAGTGTAATAAAAAAAAAATTACCTTATTTTTTCGTTTAGGATAATCGCACAAAAAATGAACGGATTTCTTGGACAAAACACTCCCTGTTTGTTTTCACCACTGAGTGAAAATATCATGGATTTTCGACGCAATTTAAAGAAATGATATTTTTTTCAATTAATGAAGCAATCTTTTAAAAACCTCTCTTTGTATGCGACAGATAATACATCAAGCTTTACGAATTAGAAGAGAAAAATGATCTCGATTGAACAAACGTAGCTGGTTCCACATCACTTTGAAAACTTTTGAAATATTTATGCGTAACTATGTGAAAGTCAAGGTTTTCACATTTGCTCTTGCAGGGAAGCTAGACTGAATCACACGAGAATTCCTAATTCCTGGTAATGGACCCTATTGAAGGTCCAATTTTTTTTTTTTTTAAATAATTTTGACGAGCATTAAGTCAGCCGAAGCAATTAATGCTTGTATGGCTGAACCGGCTCAATTTTGAACATTACCAGACTTTTTAGAGAAGAAGAAACATCTGGTAAAGGGAGGTGCCAGTCCGGGGATTCGATCCGGGAAACCTCCGATCATCGTCGGGGCCGAAAGATTGTCCAGAATTAGCCAGAATACATCCCATAGCCGCTGAAGGAGCATGGTAACCTCTCACGCTACCCTGGCCGGCAGTCCTGGCGGGGACTTTGCCAAGATCCCCTTTCCAAGGGTTCGACCAGATCCGCAAACCTAAAAAAGAAACCTTTACTCAATTTAAGACCCTTTTTATATTTATAATCATTTCATTCAATTTTTCGGCTAACAAATGGCGTTGAATTCATGGTCGATATCTGTGGTTCTTCCATCTAAATACCAACTGCACCTCTCGAAAACCGAAAATCAAATCAATTTTTGCGATGTCAAAATTTTAAAGTTTTGAAATGCACACTTCAAATTAATATATTGACACCATTTCTAACGGACGATTGTTTAAACGATTTATGTGAATTTGTTGACCGTTAAATCATCCGAAGCAAACTTAAGGTCGTTTGGATGAACCAGCTCAGTTTTTAACGGTAGTAGATGTTGTAGAAGCAGGCAGAAATTTAAATATTTTAGAAATTCCTCTGGGATTTTTTTTTTTAGCACAATAATATATGCTCGACACTCACCCTTAAATTGTCGCCGAAATTTCTTTTCCCATCGTGTGTTGAGTGGAACTCTCTGCCGGAATATGCTGTCTCCTCTGCCACCAGCAACAAATTCCTTGCAGAATTAAACAACCAAACAAATTCCTTGCCAGAACCTGTCGAGGTTCTTGAAACGCAAACCATATATGTTAGTTCTAAGTTTGGTTTTTACTACATTTGGGTGATAACGCTTTCTGTTCATCTAACAGTTGACGATTGGCAACCTAAAAAATTGCCAGCCCTTGCTGTCTTTTTGTAACTGGTCTTTGTATCGTGCTATAGAGCGTCAGGTGTTGCCCTACTTCCGATAAACTTTAAAAAAAATGTTCTGCATTCGTATGATGTCCTATACTAGGCTTGCTGTCCGTGACGTTTTGTCCTTGCGTGTTCTGTTGGTCCTGCAACGATTCCGTATTTATTATTTATTTATTTATTGTAAGTAAGAAGAGTGGGAAAACAACGGATTCGGACAGGGAAACCTCCAAATATGGTAGAGGCCGAGATTTTATCCGGAGTATGCTCCAGATTCCACTAAAGGATCCTGGTGGCGTATCACACTGTCCTGTCCGGAACAGTTAGTTACTGGCAGGGATTTTGCCAGGGTCATCGACCAGATCAACTCCTTCAGTCAGCTAGGCTGAGCCAGGGTCGTACTGGCTATACGGGAAAACGGGAGGATTCTCGTGGGCCGTAAGCTCCGGGGGCCTTTCGGGAGCTTATTGAAATTTGTTCATGATGACTGATTTCTACTAAATGCCAAATGAGAGGAGCTTACGTTAACAATTTTCCGGGCCTTAATGGCCCTCGCAGTACGCCCCTGGGCTGAGCTATGCCAGCGCTCAGTCACCGTATGCCAAGAAGAAAAATGAACTCTTTAGAAAAGTAGAATGACTATTGCCTAGACTATCCCGCCTAAGAGCTTCTTTACGTCTTTACAAGAATTAGTTTGCCGACTGTGTTATCATCACTTGAAAGCTATGGCTTTCAAAAATACGTTACAAAGCTGATACATTTTGTAATGCAAACATTCGCCGAGTTGGGAGCTGTAATCCGTTATATGCTAGGACTGAGCCATAATACTGTCCAACGTGCCACCTTCTAGGTGGAACCCTTTACACTCTCGAAACAAAATCTATGCTGGGCGTAATTGTTCTTTTTACAGTTTGACTGCGAAATAGAGCCAAATATATAGATGCGAGTAGTCCTGAGTGAAATTCGCCTATCAGTGTGTAACCTGCGTTTTAGTCCCAGATTGCACGCTTTTTGACAAGGCTTGAGAGACAGAAAAGACAGCAATCAATTGCGGGCCATTAAAGGCACTGTCTACGAATGGCACTCGGCTTGTCACCGCAGTCACCGTGAAGAGGTGGTGTTGACTCGTTTACGCATTGGTCACACTAAACTTACTCACTGTTTTCTTTTGAGGGGAGTTATCCATCCTGTATGTCATTGGTGTCGACGGCGAATTACGGTCCGGTACTTGCTTGTTGATTGTCGTTTCCATCTTCCGCGAGACATAACGCGTCAATTAAGTGATAAGTCTGTCCTCCTATCGGGGTTTTTAAGTTTTTGCAGGAGGTACAGATTTATGATAAGATCTCAATTAGGGGTTTATTTAACATTTCTGTAATGTGTGGCGCAATGGTAACCCGGACCCTTGCACTGTGACTGAGGTTGGTGCTAATGACCTGGCTGACGATGCGACATTAAGCCTCATACCCTCCCCCCCCCCCCGCGTGTTCACTCAGCAATACATGTCGACCAGTGCCGAAAAGTGAATCACGTCTTGTAGAGCAGCAATTCATCACTGCGCAGCCCTTTATTTTTTTCGCCATTATTTGGTCGCTTTTTGTATTCATACGCGACCTTCACTGAATTGCAGCTGTTAAAATTATGTAACGTGGATCAACATCGAAGTTTCTTGAAGACGCAACCACTGTTAAGTCACACAACGGTATGAAATTTCTCTACGTCATATTGTTTATGTTGTGTAAACTCCAAAAGAAACAGTAATGATTCACGAATTGGGTTGTTGAGTGTGTTGTTTTAAAGCATAAAGCTCATTGCACAAAACAAGTCTTTGTTCCGATAACACTTTTGATAGGAGGAGGATGAGTCAACAAAAATGTGGCCTTCGCTCAGACGATTAGCCTGTATCGATTTCATTCAGTTGGTCTTTGGCTGTGTTCATGCTAGCCACGCTGAAAAAAAAAAAAAACTATGTAAAAACAAGTTTGAGAAAAAATCTGAACTGGAACATGAACTACGACGACTGCCACCTGGGCAACCCACAGGCCTGAGACGCCAACAAAAAAATGCAGGATACCGCTGACCCGTGTTGTGTTGTTTTTACAGTAAAATGTAACAAAATTTAATACTCAGTGACCATTGTGCGAACATCGCCCTGTGCTGATAAATTGGATTAAAGAACGGAGCATGTTCTAATTCGAATAAATTGTCGTGCTTATTTTGCATTTTAATAAAACAAAATAAATAAATAAAAGCGTAGGGGCTTTACAGAATGCTAGCCTATGGGACTGACCCAGGACTGGATTAAGTCATCTTTTGCGGGATCAAAGCAAAATGCCACATTCGCGTAAAGAAGCCACGTTGTTTATTAATCTGTCACCACATTCTTGGCCGAGCAAGCGAGGCGAGCGAGGTCCATTAGTCGACTGAAATTTATGTGTCCGTTGTTACGTGCGTGTGCCTGTGTGAGAAACGGTAACGTTGCTCTGATTTGCTTACAGTTTTGGACAAGATGGCTGTGGTGCAAGAATTTTTCCGACTTCGAAGATGGAATTTTTGTCTTATTTTCAAAAATAGTTAGCTTTTCGTATGCGTGTTGTTTAATGTGAACTTTTACAGGCCCTATATTCAGGAAGTTAATCAGCAATTAACATGCAACGATTATCCGTGAGACAATGTATCGACCAAGTTTGATGGAAGCGTACGACCAATTCCGGGGCGACGCCATGCCTTTAACGCTGGGGCTGACCCGGGTGCTTACTTTGTACGTTTTAAATAATTATCCACGCAAATCCCTGTAAATTATATAAAGGAACGAAGCATGTTTTCGTCATTCCTTTACCTTGTAAGTCATTGGTCCCCGGGTGCACACGGCGGTTCCCAGATGCGGTATCTACCCAGTTATACTGTATCGGCAGCCGTTGCTGGCGTTTGAGCTGCCAACATCCTGTTCTGATGCTCCGGACGTTTATGGGTAGACCAAGTGGACGCCACGTTGATTGAAGACTAAGGTCATCGGCCCCAGCTCGGCGCCGGTATGGAGTGGTGGACTGTTCCTGGGCTCGTGGCGGATGTCCTTACAGAGGAGCTCCCAAGAAGTTCGAGTCTAGTCCAGACTCCATTATTATAGGCACAGCCAACTTGATACGGCAGCGTCGCTCACATTTAGCTAAAGGTGAGCGACGCTGCCGTATCAAGTTGGCTGTGTTATAGGCCAATGTGCGCATGCATGCCATGACGTGCATTGTAGTCATGGTGTTATGCTTTATTTGCCATGCATGGTTACCACTTGTTGAATTAATTCATTCCATTCCAATTCCTCCAAACTGTAACACCTAGGAGTGAAACCGTCATAATTTATTCGTCTTTTTCTCTACCCAATATTTCGATCCTCATACCAAAATTATTCTGCAACATTATGTAAGTTCATCTGTTATTTACCACCAGTACTTTCCTGCTTTTCACCTATCTTTAAAGTCCCGCAAACAGCCTGTGTAAAACCGCAAGGGTTATTCCGTGTGTAAGTCGGGCGAGAGTAATATTGCAACCTCCACCGCAATAAACCCAATGGAACCAAATAACCAGCGTCATTTTTAGTAGCCAAGCCATAACATCATTACCATCAACTACCACTGAACTCTCGTCGATACAATACTCGGACATGGATAGAGGTGCGAATCACCTGGCACACCAATGCAAGACCACGTTCTACTACCACAACCGGGCATTGTTGTGAGTGAATGATGCTCAAACTCGATTTGGTCTTTCAGTTAACAATGTGATCGAATGCAGCCAACT
The DNA here is from genome assembly GCA_023313725.1 of Lithobius niger. NCBI lineage: Eukaryota > Metazoa > Arthropoda > Chilopoda > Lithobiomorpha > Lithobiidae > Lithobius > Lithobius niger. The sequence goes on along the minus strand of JAHWFP010070345.1, from coordinate 8,529 downwards.
GTATTTCACCTTCGCTGCGTTCACAATTGTAACAATGAGTTTTAGTTCGGCTTGCGTTGAGTTTATTTCGGTACAGTTTACAACGTAATAATTGACAGACGGCGAACCTCACACCACTGCATTGTGACTGAGGTTGACGCTAATTACCTTGCTGTCGAGGCGCCATTAAGCCTCAATCAAAGCGTCAGTAATACATAGAACCGACCCTCGCTACATGTAAATACCAGTTTATAGAAGAAAAAAATGACAACAAAAATCTTGGTGTGTAAATATGCTGTAAAAACAGTGATCAAGTAAACTTAAGCATTTATTAATATTACGTTAAGCAGTGCAGTGATGCTTTAAAAATAATGTTTATTGTATTACCTCATGCTCATGCCAACTGTAGCATGTGAAAGATCCTATGAATTTCTTAGAAAAATAGCCCCGTCTGCCATAAAATTAGCCGTTAAAATAAACGTTAACCTACACATTTTTCATGACCACTTAGAGAGTTATGTATTATACAGGAAATATGTAAAGATACATTAAAATAGCAGCCGGCAGTACCCATCCGTTTGCAGGTGAACAATTAACTAAGCACACATTTTTATCCTGTCATATTTATCGATCTTTGATTTTATTTGTTGACATGGCATAAGCTTCAAATTTTGTTTTTTAGTTATTCACTTGAAAAAGTCTGGGGATTGCCAGATGAAAATTCGTGGTTTCTGTTATTTTAAGGTAGTGTATTTTCCCACCCTGCGGCATAGTGCTTTTATAAATTTTCGGTTTAGCGTTTAGCGTTTGCAATGTATAGAGCAGTGACGTTTGCCGCCATATTGGCACAAAATTGGCACCAGTATGGGTTTTGGAGGTGCTAACTACAGGGTGCACTACATAAAAATGGAGGGAAAAACAACGGAAGAGCGGATTTCATAGGCTTAAAATAACGTTGTTTTCTCCAACAACAAAAATCGCGCGTTTTAGGTCGAAGAAATCACTCTTCACAGCATCGGCTTCAGTATGACGCCCTTCTGTTTCTCTCTGCAGTGCCCCTTGCAGGTAACCCATTAAGGCTCCAGCATAGAGTTATATACAATAATACTACGTCGTGTCACTGCTCTATACAGGCAGACTGATGGACGTAACCTTGTGTTCAGAGAAGAGCACTCGATTCAATTAAGCCACTTGCATAAATATAACATGCTGAACCCGTTATTGAGCTCACAACGGTGACCAGGACTCCGTTCGACCGAATGCGTTCGGTCATACTCAATGGAAAAAGAATACAAATTAATATTAACTTATAAGGCTCAACATAGGAGAATTACGTATGTCTGTAAAATATAAATATCTATGCCTAGAGAAACATAAATGTCCATTCACCTTCATTGAACCTTATGCATATATACTGATTTGTAGGCTATTCTCTGTCCATTACCTATGATCGACCACATTCGGTTGAATGGAGTCCAGTACATGGTTGTGACCTTAATAATGGGATCAGTGGGCAATTGGCCATATCGGTAAAAGATGTGAGGATGGAATGGATCGCCAGTTCAAATCCGGGTCACACAACTTTAATGAACAACTAAAGCTGGCCATCGTGGCTGAGCGATGAGAGAGCTCAAACTGGTTGCTGGCGGTTTGCGGTTCTGGTCGACCATGGCAAAGTCCCCGCCAGACCTGCCGGCTAGGGTAGCGTGAGATGCTACCATGTTCCTTCAGCGGCTATGGGAACTATTCTGGCTAATTCTGAGCAATCTTCGGCCCCTATGATGATCGTAGGTTTCCCGGTTCAAATCCCCGGGTTGGCACCTTTCTTTAACGCATACTCAGCCGGTATTGAGCCGGTTCAGCAACACGAGTATTAAATTGGTTCGGCTGACTTAAGCTTCTCGCACACTGCTCAGTTCCATTCTGTTCCGTTCCGACGACGAAGAGAGCCTCCAGGGCCACCGTAGTTAGCGGCGGAATCAATGTGTACTGGGCCATCCGTTGCAGTCAGTCGCTAACTATGGTGGCCCTGGAGGCTCTCTTCGTCGTCGGAACGGAGCAATGTGCGACAAGCTTTAAGCTTGTATCACACTCCTCCGTTCCGTTCCGTCACGTCACGTTGCGGCCCGTCAAATTTCTGTTTGGATTAAAAGCATATAGATTAGAGCAGCCGTGTGTACTGCTCCGTGCCGCTCCGCGACGACCCGTCGGCTGATTTAGATTAGGGGTTTGAATAATATCTCTGTAATGTGTGGTGCAGTGGCAACCCGGACCACTGCACTGTGACTGAGGTTGGCGCTAATGACCAAGTTGTCGACGCGCCATTAAGCCTCATCCCCCCCCCCCCGTCGGCTGACGGACGGCATTGTCGAGGCAGAATCCTTTCAGTCAAAACTGATCGCATCGGAGAGGTGTACGCATCTCCCGTCAGCTGGCCGCACACTGCTCCGTTCCGATGACTGATGACAACGGATGGTCCAGCGCACCTTGCTTCCATTGCTAACCGTTTCAAGTCGGCTCGGCCGAGCTTTTAAATTTGATCGCGCTTAAATTGGCAATGCAAATGAAGAAAGACTTGTAGTGACTTAAGTAGGTAATTAAATAAAAATTCGTAGTTAATTAGGTATTATTAATTCTTTATGCTCTTGCATGATGACATTTAAGTCCAGAAGGCAACTGAAATATGTTCGCTACTGTATTTAGTAGAGGGAAGGGGTTGTGCGCAGGCGCGTGACTGACGACGACGGCCATCGACTGTGACGGTAGGTGTGTACACTTCTCCGATGCGATGCGATGTTTTTCACTGAAAGGATTCTGCCTCGACCACCCGTCTGTCAGCCGACGGGTCGTCACGGTGCAGTATACGCTGCTTCTCTATTTACGTGTTTTTAATCTAAACAGAAATTTGACGGACAGCGACATGACGTGTGCTGCAAGCTTTAAGACTCAAAGAAATAAATTTGTAACGTAAAATATGAAAAAAAAAATTGTACTAAGGCCATGAAAAGTTTAAAAAAATGGTTCTCGGGCACAGAAAGTTGAAAACTGACGCGGGATGAGGCTTTATTTATTTATTTTTTTTAACAATTTCGGTTCTCGGGTAAAGAAAGTTGAAAACCGTGTTACAAAATATTTAAAAATCCTATCCCTTGACATTTTGTAGTAAAAAAAAAAAAGCCATTTTCATACTGATGTTTGACGAACAAGGCGTGACTATCAAAGGTGTGTTTGACGTTTTCTATTGGTTGACTTACACCGGTAAAGTTTTTGTTCCACAATTCCTCATTCAGTTTGCACTGATAGCCTACTAACGCAATCCTGAATTACCGTTTTTGTAGTTTCTGAACGTAGTTTTCAGAACGAAAACATAAGAACGCCAGCACACGTGATGTGACGACTCGTTCGTCTTCCGAAAGCAATCCATCCAAATATAGTAGTTAAAGCTTTTACTTCGCAGTGAAGGAAAGATATTACTTCAAGTATAAGTTGTTGACTCCTCGCATTACAAAAAAAAAATGGCCAGATTGCTTCAACACAGCGTTTTAAAATCTATTTTTCGGAAATTTTTATTCGAAGCAAGCATATAGATCGGATTTCAGAAAACCCCCAAAAAATAATTTGATGCAAAGCTTTTTAGTTGATGCGGAGGCTTGTGTAGTATTGATACAACAGTAGTGATCGGACTAATGTTGACTTTGGGACAGTCACTAATAAATGCCGCGTCAATTATTTGTATTTCTTACAAAAAAATCGATGCGGGAGGGCATGAGAACCATTTTTTAAACTTTGCATGGCCTAACATATTTCTAGTGTATGATTTTCGCTGATGGCTTAACAAGTCTATAATCGACCTCTATAGTTCGTGGTTGTTCTGCAAGGATAATAGACCACCGTAAGACGAACTATTACGAAAGCACTTTCCAATAATGTTTTCATTAATCAAGAACGAAAGTCAAAGGGTCGACGAACAGATATCGCCCTATAACCATACGGCACTGAACGTGACCGTATACGCCTACACGAATACACGACAGTATTGATTTTCTGTTAGTGCGAACGTAACTCGTGTGTGTGTGTTTTATGTCCGGAGAATAATTCACGCCATTTTTTGTTTAAAATTCTAAAACAGCACATTCTCTTCCCCACGCCTCTTTCCGCTGTTGACGGTTTTCTACCGTTCCAGAGTTCCGGACGTTAGCGTGTTGTTATGTCTGTGTATGTTCTGCGCAACACCTCCTTTGG
>JAHWFP010070340.1:0-10342 GCA_023313725.1 Lithobius niger | reverse complement strand
ATCACGTTACCATGGCAACGCCAATTGTTGCTACGAGTTGCTGCTGCAGCGTTTCTCCTGTCCCCTCCCTACTACCACTAATCTATATAGGCTACGTTGCGCTTTACGTTGTAACACTGTAGAGGTGCGCGCGGAGGTATTCCATGTTGGAAAAATGAATGGGCTTACTGTATGCAATCCAAATCTCCGTAGTTGCTGCTTACGAAATTAAAGTTGTAAATTAGGCCTAAACGCTGACAATTATGCCTAAAACGTAAAATAAGCTTAAAAGCTAACACATTTGTAACGGGCAATTCTGATGGTTACTGTTTTTAATTATATAATAGAGATAGCTGTTGTAGTGCATGATAGAGGTGTGCGCCTAAACATTGGAAGTGGAGGAACTGTACAGAAGACCAGTGCGACTAGATAGTCGCTGTAGCCCCTTGTTTCATTCCACTTACGTGACATTACACGGCCCTTGTCCTGAATTAAGTACCTTCCCACCAAGACTAGGCTGGCCGGCCAGACCGCCCAGCCCATCACTTATTTCTGGTCATACCCTCGAAAAATTGTAATGCTAATATTTCCTTCCTCTTTATTTTGGCTGAAGCATTTTTAACGGACCTAATGGAGTGGTGTAGTCGTGTAGGAGCGGCATTCCCACACGTTTTTTTCCGGGGGGAGCGCCGCTGTCATTTTTTTTTATGGTGGGCCGGCCTCCGCCATTCATTCTCAACAGAGGCATGTTCGTATTTTTTGTCAGCGTTGCAACACCTGCATTGTTGCTGAAGCCACTGTCAGTATTCAACAATTCGTGACGTACTCTCTGGCGTCTTTGTTCTTACACATTATGCTTAGCTTCCTGCCTTGCTGGGCAGTAATCAATCCCAAAATGTGCGGATGTGCCAGGCCACCAACGCTGTCCACACTTCCAAATACACGTTCGTCACTCTGGTTGATTTGGTTCCACTCTTCCATACCTCACCATTGCCGTCACTCCTTCTTACATTAACTTAACAATTAATTGCTGCGAAAAATGTATTAATGATAGTAATACATGAATTCAGCTGAGACATGAACAATAGTCAGCAGGAAATTACCGTTTATTTTTCATAGAGCAAAGGAGCATTCCCAAATTACATAACGCCTGGAGGGGGAAAGGAGGGTTGAGAAATGTGTACCATCTATTATGATGGGGAGAGGTGAGTATGACAATTTGTTATGTAACAGACTAATTTTTGCTAAGTTTTTTCGCTAAATTGTTCAGCTAACATTTTTCTAACTTCTCTTTTCAACTTGGAATTACTTTTTTTTTCAAAATCACTAGTCATTACTTCCTGTAGGTACTTCCATATCTAGACACACGCTAGTGTGTCGCGCCAAGTAAAGCAACAAACATCACAACAAACATTACATTAATGCAGTTGTCGAGGTTGTAAACCATTGCAGCGCGACGCCATTGCGTCAGTGTCTTATATCTTGAAGCATAGTTGGGCACATTTCAGGTACTTGGGGAAAAATAATAATGCGGTACAAAAGCTTAAATTGTGTTGAAATCGAGAGCAATGACCCACCTGACAAAAATTAACTCGTGTTTGAATGCCAGCTATGCTGCTTTCAATGCAAAATCTGCCCCTCAATAACGTTGAAAATGTGTTACTAACTAGCTAGCTAGTCCGCTCATCCCCATGTTAAATCCCATAGGGTGATTATTCATCGATTCCCAGATAACGGGAAGGCTTCCAGCTATGAAATTGGACGAATGGGTGCACTACAATACGAAGTGCGTACCTTTTATGGTTTGCAGCCTGGGGGCGTAACAGGGATGGCGTGGGATGGCGCGTAAGTACGAAAATATTGTTATAACCATTGGTAGTATTGTCGGCATCGTATCTCATTGGACGGCCAAAGTTCCGACAATGAGAACGTGTATACTGACGTGCGTGCTTAGACACACACTAGTGTATCACGATAAATCTAAACAACGGTGCAAAGAAATTGTATGTACGTCCAATTCACCAAGTGTAAAACAAAGCAAAATAAACAAAGCCAACAACTGGTGAAGAGGCCACCAAACTGAGAGTGGTTCGGCCCTTCAAAGGAGTGATATCAACACACCAAAACTAACTAAACACAACAAATTACAACAAAATTAAAACCAAACCAAAAGCAAATAAAGAGATAACTAAGCTGAGAATGGTTCGGCCTATAGGCAAAAGGTAGTAGCAAATTGTTGAAAACCAAATTTCTTGTTGACGTGATTCTTTATTACTCATCTGCACGGTAGTGGAGTTGAGTCAATACGCAATTTAAAAAAAAAGAGTGATATCATATCAAAAACCAAAACTGATAAAGGGGCCGCCAAGTTCCGAATGGTTCGGCCCTTCAAAGGAGTAATATCAACACACCAAAACATTCGCCAACTTAATCGCACCGAATAATACTTTGGACGTTAAATGAAAACTTGAACATTGCTACCGAAAGTAGCAATGTTCTAGTTTTCATTTAACCTTCGAATTATTAAGCGGTGCGATTGACTTGGCGAATGTTTTGGTGTGTTGATATCACTCCTTTGAAGGGCCGAACCATTCGGAACTTGGCGGCCCCTTTATCAGTTTTGGTTTTTGATATGATTCATAATGACGGCTCAATTCAAAGTCTGAGCTGGTACTTGCTAAGCAAGGGCGAAGCCTGAGCCTAGCTCAGACTCACTTTGGTATGCTAAATGAAATCCAGGCTCAGACTTAGCAAAGTAAAGCTTTGGTGCGACCTATCAGAGCACAGCTTTGACGGAACCATGGAAACACAAATACACAAACAGACAAATAATGGGGGTAAAAAGTAATAATAATAATAAAGAAAGAAAAAAACAATGTACGAATTTTACACTTTGTGACAATGTTTTTTTTAGTATTACAAAAGAGCATACAATACAATTACTTACTTTACATAGATTTCATTTTTATAATTTTGAAGACAAACCATTCATATTTAACAAGAATTTATTCTAAAAAGAAATTATTCAAATAATAATCATTGTCAAAGCCAGCAGTCGGCTCCTGTTGATCTACCCAAAACGTGTGATGAAAATCCCAGCTCAGACCAAATATCTGTTTTGCTGAAGCAGGTCGCAAGTTACAAGAAAGGGAAGCCCGCACCTTGGGGCACTTGGGTCACTCCCCCTCCCCCTTTCCGTTCTTTTGGATGCTCTTTCAGTAAATAAAGATAAGCCATTAAAAAGGCTATTCAAGGATTAAAATACTAATGCCAGGGTTACAAGTTCAATATCGCCCGGCCATTTAGTTTTTTTTAGAATAGCTATTTTTAGGCATGTTTTTAGAATGGTTTTTTTTTTTTTTGGGGGGGGGGATGGTGCTTGCACCTTTTTTTAGTGATCTTGCCTTTTTTTCGATGGATGCTTCATCCTCTCCCTCTTTCCGTTTGAAAGTATGTGGGCGCCTTTGGCATCAATGAAAAAATACGTCGCCAGCAATGAATCAACAAGGACCACAATAAGAAGTAGATGTATTGCTGGACCAGGTCGCAAGTGACAAGAAATGGGCACATTGGGGCGCTTGGGGGGCTCTAACTTTGTATGCCTTTTCGGTACATAAAGATAAGCCTTTACAAAGGCTATTCAAAGATTAAAATACTGTTTTTAGGGTCTCAAGTTTTTCATTCCGGCTCACGCTTGGCCTTGCTCCCCATTGAACTATACCGGCTATACAGGGTCTGCATTGACGACTCTCCCTGCATTATTCCTGCTTGGAAGATCCCTTCAATGTCTCTTCAGCTCCATTACCCGGCATGTTACACTCAATACTTCGGTTCCGTCGCCTGCTGTTCCGTCATCTGCATCACATATGATCGTCGTCCGGACCTACGACCTTCCTTCTCATGGAATTAAGGTAATGAGACTTTTGCTATTACGCAGGTATCTCATTCCCTTTGCCTAGGGTGACGACTGCCATTTCTTGCCAATCCTGCGAATATTCTCCAGTTCTGTGCTAGTTTTGGGCCAAACGGTGTTGCTGACTCACTTCGACAGCACACAGCAGCTCGTATTGGACCAGGTCTGCCCTGATCATCCTGTGAGTGTCTTCGATCCTCCTCCGGTCTGTCTTTGCACTATTTCCAGTTACCTGGCTTACGTTCACCACAGGCACTATGGCAGTCGTACCAGGATACGTTCCTTTGGACTGCCGGCTCGTTACACGTGTGTCGTTAACCTTGGCCCACTGCAATTTTTGACGAAGTCTCCTAATAGAAAAATAGGTAATGGATATTTGCATCGGCTATAAAAAGACTAAAATACCAGGTCTGATGCCTACTTGATTTTAGTTTTTATTGCCTATACGATATACATTACCTTTACCTGCCCTGCCTACCCTCTGAAGGTGGAAAAATGAAGTATGGTCCACTGCACTGGCTTTATATATGGAGGCCTGCACTCGCACATGCAGTGCAAAGGGAGGTTACGAGCACGACAGGGAAGCCCACTTTTAAGCTAGGGATTTGAGCTCCAAAAGGTGGGAAACTGCTAATCGAAAAAGGTATTATATACTTTCGTATAGGCAATAAAAACTAAAACTGTTATAGACTTTTTCTATTTCACAATCAGTAATTATGGATGTGAACCTATTTACTTTGTGTTTTGGACTTAAATAACAGCATAACTGAGTGGGGAATTAAATCCACGATTTTTGAAACCAAAGGCTAAAGTCGTACTGCTAAGCCGTATCCCGTACTGACACAGCCAAAAGGAAACGTCCATAGGCAGCATTTAACTCGCACACATATACATATAAACATACATTTTCCAATCACCAAAGGAGGAACGATTGCTTGCTTGCCACACACCAAGTGAAACTGAATGGAACACAATAAAGCATGAAATTAGGGATAAACAGGACAGAAAGCCGAAAGGGCCGAAGAGTTCAATAAACGAATCCAGTATATAACCCTTCTCGAGCCGATTTGGCTTTCCCTCATGTTTGTAGTTTGTTCATGCACCCATGGTAGGAAATAATTCGTGGAATTAATTAGATGGAAACTTCAGTTTCAGCAAAATGTTAAAAACGCGAAAAACTTGTTGAAATTGAGTAAACTTTTCTAGCAGCTCATTTCTTTTATGACATCTAAATTTAATATTATTTTGTGTGCGTATGAGCGTAAAAGAGAACCAAGAACAAGTTGATACAAATGAAAATGGTCAAAATTGTTCTGACAAGGGTGGGACGGGAGAAGGAGAAAGAGGCAGTAGAAACTCAGAAGGGTGAAAACCCTGTAGTAGCACTCATTAGGTAAATACGTCGAAATGCTTCCCATCAAAATGCCACCACGAGAAGGCCACCTCGACAAATTACCACCCCCCCTCCCCCCAAAAAATGACTGTTCAAAATGCTGCCTTTTTTATTTACCTGTTTCTAAAAAGATATGCCACCCAAGTTATTAACTCCTACCAGGAAAAAATCAGACTCGCTTCATCGGCTCCCCATACAACAATTAATTTTTGTTATTTCAATACTTTAATAACAATCTTAATTGATGGTTTTGATGTATTTCAAATCAATCCGGGGCACAAAGAATTAGTTTTTATGCACAATCAAGGTCAATTCAGTCGCATCTTTTTCTGGCCAGGGGCACTCAACGAATGAAGGAAATAAGGGACAAACGGTATAGATTTGATCAATGAAGCAAGCTTTTAAGTCCTGACGACCATGCAGTATCTTGCCAAGGTAGAAGTTCTAGGATGGCATAGGGAAATTCTGATGCTCATTCAGTCGTGACGGTTTTTCTTTTTCTTTTTAGTTTAACATTTATCATTTGTTTAACATGCAAGTTATGTGACATTTAATCAACAGATTAAAGTCTTTTTGTAAAGGATTTCTACAAAAATAAAGCTATTTTTTTTTTAGCTTGGTCCCCCTTTTGACAATTTCTGAGATTGCAGCCTACTCCCCCTCTACCCCCAGTCGCCCTCAGAGCACGGCCTTTCTGATGACGCAGATGAGAGCCTTTTTTTTTTTTTTATTTTAGATACAGCAAGGATCTCTCTCCCTTCTTCTCTCCTGCAAGCTCACAATGTAACTAGAATGAAAAGAGGTTAACCAACTGGATAACTGAATGAGAGAGCAAAATACGACGTGTTCCAAAACCCGATGGACTGCAAGCGTGTTTGATCACTTTTGAGTTAAAAGAAATATTGATTACTGAGTATGTGTTAACATTACCTATCTTTAGAATTAATGAAAGCCTCTTTTGCCGGCCCTCGGGGCTGGCCGGCTAAAAATGGTTTCTTTTGCGGAAAAGGTACAATACCTGTCAATTTTTGCATTGTTGTCTCAACGATGCTGCTTGTGCTTGAGATTTCAAAGATCGTCGGCCACCTCAGTTACCCAACCGCACATGTGCGGTCCTCCCTATAAGAGTGGAAGCTGCCAGAGCTTGTCATCTCTGGCCATGAAATGTGTGGAGTCCATGAGATTTGGCCAGGAGCGAAGTTCACGGTCAGGAATTTCATGTTTTCCACAATGTCTTTTGGTTGTGTTCTGGGTTTTTTTTTTTTTACAAAAGAAAGGTTGAATTGACTTTACCTTGTCGTTGAAACTGGTGTCACGGTCTTCATGGGTGTTACCGTCAGGAGGGGGACGTGTTTGGTGGGATTTTCTTCCGTGGTTTATTTGCGTTTTTCCGCCAGGAGAGGAAGGTATAGAGTCCAGGTGCATCAGGAGTGGTAGGTCTGTGGCTGTTCCAGCTGATTTGGAGAGTAAGAGGTTTCCTTCTTTTTTTTTGGGGGGGGGGGGGCGCCATAGCAGAGTATTTTGTCCAGGAATAAAAGGTTGATTAAGGTGATTTCGTTTTCTTTTGCATTTTAACACTTTAAGACAGAAAGAAGTTTTGTTTTGTGGGTAGATTTTGGTTAGGTTTTCAATTTGGTTTCTGAAGAAGGTTTGCCGGCCAACATTCTTAACTTGCCTAAAAGATGATGTGAACCCAGGGGCCCCAAGTTGGGCTGGGTAACCAGGTTGCAGCCTCCGCAGTTGGGAGAGAAGGTCCCCTTCTTTTTTTTTAAGAAAGGGGAAGAGTTTTTTAAAAGGGGGGAAGACCTTCTTGGTGGGGATGTTTACTGGTTGGCACAGCAAGTTGGTGGGACCGTTTTAGTTGTTTTTAGCGTTATTGCAAATCCCAAAGTGGTATCCTTTGGCCTTGTTTCGGCAGAGGTCACAAGGTAGCTCCAGGGTTTGGTGCCGGACAGTTGAGACATATTTGGATGAAGAGGCTCAAAGGTGTCAGAATTGTCATATTGCCACAGTGAGTATGCGTAGAGAGAGTGGCCCACGCATGCTGCACTTAAGGACTCCCACGCTTCAGTGATGTTGTGAAAAAACGAGATCTTGGGCGTTGAAAAGGATGTTGGAGGACGAGGAGACAGTTTCAGTTAAAAATCCTAATTGAATTGGAGCCATAGCAGGTTTTGTAGTCAAGAGTGGGTAGAGAAACCGACATGGTGTTTGGTAGGCTGGTTTCGTGGATCCCGTGAAAGAAATTGGTGTGAGGACCCAAGGCGATATCACATCACAATGGGAGGGTTCAAGCCTTTGTGAGGTGGTGTTGATGAAGCATTTTTTGATGCTAAGGCTTGTGCAATCTTCAGGTCAGCCGACGTTTGAAGCAGTTTTGAATTCCGAGATTAAAGCAATGAAATCTTAAATTTGAGAGTGGAGGTGGTGTTTCTTTGGTTAGAGAATTCCGCTTAGAAAGAGTCCAGGAGTTTCTCAACTTTGGCATAGTTTTGGTTAAATTGGGCTTTGGCCCTGTCATTTAACCTGAGTTTGTGTTTGAGGGTTCTGAAAATTGACGGGTGGTCGATGTCGACGCTGTCTTCTGAGTCCAAACCAAAAAACGGGGAATCGGATGTTTTGGTAGGTGAAAAGTTTTCAACGGTAGCAGTAGAATCAATTTCAAGTTGCGAAGGGGGGGGGGCGGGCGAAGGAAGTGATTCAGGGCGTGGTGACGGAACTGAAGAGACCAAGGGGGTTGCGCTATTTGGAATTTTGCCGTCAGATTCCCTTGTGGTTGACGAACGTGGGGTTGCAGGCACAAGGTCCTCTTCAAGCACTGGGATGAATGGGTCAACAGGTTGTTCCCCTCCCAACGGGAAAGAAAGACTTTCTTCTTGAGATGCAGGGGGATCGATTTCTTGGGTTTGGTTTATGTTTGGAGATGACGGTTCCTCTTGCAGCATCACAGACGTGGGGGTGCTTGTAGAGACTGATTGAGGAGACTGGTGCCACGATCTTTGGGAAAGGGGTGTCCCATTGTTGGAGTTTGGAAGTGAATTCTTCCAGGAGATTTTTGGAGTCGATGTCACTGTGCAGGAAAGTCGAGGTTTTTGTTTTGCGATGCTGGCGGATGGAGTTTTGTTGAAAGAAGTGGAGAGAGTTCAGATTTCTTTAGTTTTTTAGAAGTCGAGCACGCTAGTATTTTTGGCGTTTGCGTATGGCTGAGGCCAGCTACATAGAAGCGATCATTTTCCAGTCTTTCAAAGGGATGGTGACACATACCGGACACGTGCATTTGCGATGATAATGACAGAGCCCTACATGAGGGTCAAGTCGGTGAGGGTTCTTGAGGCCTGGGCATTGGCATGATCCAGCACTGTCAATTGCGGGGACTCTACCGAAGTACACATTCATTTCCTGAGCATCAGAGTTTTTTTGCTTATCTTGACCATGATAAGAAAGATCTTGTGGCTGGGTGTGCGGTTTGCTAGGCAGTTGATAGGAAAAAAGGGCAACAAAGCACGTCATGTGATTCACGGCCAGGGCGGGAAACGAAAGCATCTGTGCGAGGCAACCGGAAACGAAAGGAATCAACCACTACGGACGTAGGGAAGGCGTGGTGGTAGCGTTAGCAGGATATTCGTGAGGTTCAGAGGAGGCAGCTAGATGTTGGAATGTGGGAGGTTGCGAATGCGACTTCGTTCTCTCATGTGATTGGTTGACGGATCCGAGATTTGTTTCTTGTTTGTTCCGTTTTTATTTTTTATTTTTTTTATTTTAACACGTCTCAAACTAAGTTCGACGTTACGGGTGGAAGGGAGAAATTAATGCTGAAAACCGACGGAAAACAAGATTCGCCGTCAAAATTCGTTTGTAGTGTCGTGTCATTCGGTCGGTGTGGAGAGAGGACTGAGATAGTGTCAAATTAACTTGGTTGCAACGGGGTTGATTCGTCTGGATGACAGTGAGATGACAAATTGTGTCGGCCGGCGCCCGGCACTCAGATGGTGGAACGATCCTAGGAATTCCGGCGGACAGGGAACCTCTAAGTGGAGATTCCATTCAGCGGTTGTTAGTTGAGCAACTGGAGCGGCAGGTAATTCTGGAGAATGTGTTTGGGCTCTCCAGTTGTCGTAGAGTGGGGACCTCCCGAATGTTGGGTGGCGACAGAACGAATTAACTGTTCGGACAGTGGTGGTCTCGGGGAGACGAGAATTCATTAATGGCCGTGTCGAGACATCCAGGTTGCATGTCTTGATTTACGCTGGTAATGATTATGTGAAACGAATGGAGGTTAGGCAGTGGTTGGTTAGCCATTCGGGTGGATCGTTCCCAGGAGTCAACAGGAAGGGGACCACGATTTTATTTTTGATGGGGCAAATTTGCAGATTTCCACAGTGAGTTGCAGGCGAATGAGGCAAACGTAGGCAAGTTCTTCTGCACCACAACTGCTTAAGGTGGAGGCAAAAGGTGGGTCATTCCCGGGATCCACTGGGAAAGGGGCCACGATGTTTTCGTTTCGAACGACGGTTAGGCATTGAACACAGGAATGTCGCAGCTGCAGGGTGCGTGTTCCAAGCGGAGCATTCAGATGGCAAGTGGAAGTGGGCCACCAGCAGCGGTAGCCGGGCACGCACGTCATGCCGGATGTTCGGACGGTGAGTTTTTCATCATGAACATGGATCTTCTCTCGTAGTGCACAGCATTCGTGCGGCAAACGCAACAGGTTATACCAGCAGCGGTGGTCGCGATCCGGATAGGCTTTGAAGACGGGAATGTAGCGGCTACAGGGTACGTGTTCCAAGCGGGAGCATTCGGATTGCAAGTGGGCCACCAGCAGCGGTAGCCGGGCACGTAGGTCATGCCGAGTGTTCGGATGGTGGGTTTGTCACTATGAAAGATGACTCTTCTCCCGTGGTGGTTGGAGTCCAGCCATAAGGAGATGAGAAACCGTGACAATACGTTTTGGTGAGTGGGTCGTTCCCGGGGAGAATGGGAAGGGAGCCTCGATGTTTTCGTTTCAACGACGTCGAGGTGTTAAGCCTGATGAGCATTCGAACGGTGATTGTGTGATC
>JAHWFP010070339.1:0-12979 GCA_023313725.1 Lithobius niger | reverse complement strand
AGTCGATGAAACACCATACAATATTTGCATTAACATGGTCAGTTCGCCTGGGATGGTGCTGCACTCTAGTGGTTGATTTCAACACTCTTGCACCCAGATGTATTTATGTAGTCTTTCATGTTTTAAGCAGTTAAAAAAAAGATATTTGCTTGGTAGCATTTTTGTATAAATTAATAGTTTAAAAAGTTTTTTTTTTATCGTTTTGTCATAATTTAGAAGCATTATTCGAATGTTTCCCTATTAGCTAAACGTGGGTCGTACCTGCTGCGAGAGTACATTGTCTCTAGACGTAAACATGGCGTGAAGGATTTACGTGAAGGATTTACCAAATATCGGTGATTTAATGGATACTATCCGAAGCTCAGAATTTTGGCATGGTACCAACCAACAACAATACCCTAATCTCTAAACTGGCATTATTTTTTAAAGTCAAATAATTAGGCTACTGCAGTAAAACTTTGAACCATATTTTAATTAGCTAATAAAATTTTGAGAATTTTGTTCAAACGTGGCCTTCAGAAGCCAGCTAAGGCAATACAGTACGGAAAATTGCTTCAGCTTCCGGGGCTCTGTACAGCGCTCCCCCAGACCCCCTAGCTGGTTTCCATGGGCCTCTACCATAGCCGCACCACTTCAGTTTTGCTTCCTACGGCCCTGTGAACTAAGGTGTTAGAGACCTTTCAAAGTTTTTGCAGTTCTTTGCGGAGTTACTCACGTAGGCTTCAATGCTTAAAAACTGCTTTGGCAACGTAAGTAGTAATGTTTTAGTCATTGCGACAACAAAACACTTTTTGACTTTTCTGATACCACTGTGCCTAATATGTAGGCTATATTACCTACTAGTCTTGTTTTATGTATGTATACATATACACGTACATGTTTGTTTGACTGCTTGTGAAGTTGAATTGTGTTTACTTTTTACAATATATATTTTCTGTTAATCTTATTGCTGGACCAGAAATGTAGCTTTGGACATTTTTTGTCGAAAGCATCATTTTTTTAACAAACATAACCACTTAGGCTACCACATTAAGACTTTAATTAATGTTATCTTAACATTCACAAGTGCCAAGATATTTCGGTGATCTGCTGACCAGTAGGGCAAGCTATTTTACTTAACTGAATTGGCTTCTCTAATGTTATTGAAGTTGCCTTTCTTTTTTATACAAATTTATTTTAAAAAATATGTATGCTTTTGTGTTCTCCACCCAGTGGCATAACTAGGGTTTTGTACTGGGGACTGGGGGGGGGGGGGAACAATAGCCAACAAACCGAACCGGGTGGGGGGGGGGAAACAGCTAAGGGGTACTTGGGGGAGCGCTGGGACCCAGCGAGGTCCAGGGAAGGTGATGTTTTCTGGCATTTTCTGGCCTTGTAAAGTGCCGTAGGACACATTTTTATAAAATCAGTTTTGCTGACTCCATTAGGCCTATATGCACACAAAAATTTGTAATACAAATCTTTCAGTTTTTCATACTAGATAGTTATTTTGAAAAAATAAAATAAGTTGCAGGTTAGTCAAGGTTTTTCTGCCATGCAAAAAGTGACTTGGCCAATTTGCCGAATAAGCCTTCAAAATGTTACAGAGGGGGCAAATTGCCCCCCCCCCCCCCCCGTTACGCCACTGTCGCCGCCAACAGGTACACCGGTGATGATATTGTCCCCCCCCCCCCTAATCTGTAAGGTGGTAGAATTTGATCTCAACTTCACTGCAGAGCTTAGCCAAATAAATACTGGATGATTTGTGGAAATATCCAGGGAGCTCTGAAGGTTCTCGCTCATTATTTGTATGTCCTCATGCAGTGTCAAATGTAATTATCTCCGTGAGAAGTCACCTTATATATCCATGTTCATTTTGACAATGATCTCCTCCCTCTCACCTTTCCCAAGCTTTGAATGTAATTAAACCTCCGCAAGCCGTAGGTCATGGTTTTTATCCTATCCTATGGTCTCGAGCAATACTTAGTCATTCTATTTTTTAGACAAACAGGAAGGGTGGATAAAAGTTACGATCTTGTTTTATTGATAGCTTAAACGAAAATTGAATTTTACTCATTTTTCAGTCTTTAAATTTATGGCAAATTATGTCAAGCAACAAATGTTAGTGAACAGAGTAGCCTAGATGAAAAACTCTTGATTCTGTCAACTAGTTTTTTTGTGAGCTTGTATGATCTATTTCTTCTTTTAACTCGTAGACAGTGTATGGAAATTAAAATTCGACCCTGGCCTTAACTTGAGACAGCATCAGAAAGTCCCGACTCAAGTTTTGGGAAAGGTTCCAACAATATGAGTGCAAATTACCTCCGTTGTCGCCACTTTTCTGCGTCCCGGCTCAATTGCCGCCTGAGCTATAGTGATAGCTAATAGCTAATATAGCTAATACAGTTCAACTCTCATTGTTCTTAGCAGAGCTATGTATGCGATTCTGTGAACACACATTATTGGACGTGAGGAAATTTAAAAATTAATGAACTCTGGTTAAAAAAAAATATATCAATTTCAATTAGTTTAAAATAAAGTGGTTTGTGTTGAAGAAGTGTACAAAACATTAAAAGTTCAAAATTTGCAGAATTTAAACCATTCCATTCTGGAAATGGAAGTATTGCGTAGCTTTTCTATTCCTAGGAATTTCCGATTGGAACTACCTAACAAAATTGACCTCTCTCGCTTTCTGCGGCCGTGGTTACGGCTGAAAGCAGGCCAAACATTTAAAAATTTCCTAATCTGTGAAATACTCCTTCGAGCTGCCATATTCACATCCATTTTCGAAACGGTGCAGCAAGAAATATATTCAGGTTAGACTGTACCTATTGAAAGTTACAATTAAAATTTTTGAGTTCCATGGTCTCAGTTTTTGACATTATTTATGATGCATGTAAATAAGGGAATAGGTAAACCTGACAGCTTAGTATGCTTTGACACTTAATTACACTTTAATAGTAACTAGAGACCAAATGCGTCGATTGTACACTTTTATAGTAACTTGAGACCAACACACCAGGTTAACAGACTTGACTTGTTGGTCTCTGGCTAGTGTCCTTGAAAACGATTGCCGTGCAATCGAAAATTTAATTTTGATTTATTAAAGTGTCAGGCAAAAATAAGCTGCCAGGCTTAACTTGCTCAAATTTTCCATAAATGATGTAGAGAAGATGAAGCTCTTACTTGGTATTTAAAAGACAGTGCCTTGTGAGGTGAGCAAACAAGATCCGAGAAGATAAACATCTTATTTTAGTCCTTCTGATACTTGGTCCCCAGGGTCTTTTGTTTTACGCCGTATACAAACGATGAGAGACAAGGTATGAGCCAGTAACTTTTTAATTCGTCAAATATGCCTGATGAAGATAGTTGCTGATATGGACTATCAGAAATTTGCAGAATAGTGCAGATTCTGGACATTGTGAGATTGAGTGTCTTAAAGTTTGGTAAATTTGTTCGCTAGTGATAATGAGATCTCATAGTATTTGTTCCATGCGTTCATTCAATCTAACTAAAGTTTGTGGGTTGATAGTAAAATCAAAGTTCTTGGGCTGGTCTCAGTGCAGATTTCTTTTATTATCTGATTAGTCTTATCTTGTATTCTCACAAGGCCAGTTTTTAAATGCTGTCTATGTTATCTTTTGGTTTATTATTTGTTATGATGTAGAGAAATACAGTGCAATTTATATTCATGCTCATGCACAAAATGTGAAACGAGTCCAAATGAATAGAGGCATTCCTCAACTAACTGAACAATTGGGATCTCTACCAACAGTTTTTATGTTTATTTAGTTTTGCAATGTCTAATTTATTTTTCCCAGTCTATAAGGTAATTATCAGTTGCTACCATCAGCTTTACTTACTGTATTTCCTTGATTAAGCACCAGATCTTAAAATTTGCCGGGTCTGAATTGCCTGGGTCAAGTTAATGCTATTATAAAAAGTGCTGGATAGAGGGAATCCATGAATAAACATCAGATGCTCTTTCGAAACAGACAATCATTTTATGTATACCGACATTTGACACGTAAGTTTGTAACCAAGCTTGTAATACTGTTTGATCTGTCATCTGAAAGAGAAACTGCTGGGGCAACAAACAAAGAAGCCATGTTTCGTGCAATTACATGCTTTCTTTTACATACTGTGAACTTAGTTTACTGTTTATAGGCTGCATTATTAAATACGTGGTTAGTTGATCTGCTCTCGTAAAAATGAGTGAGGGGATCGGGAGGAGCCTCGACTTAGTGCCCGGTATTGCATGTTACGAATATTATAAGAGCCCAGGTGCCTAATTAAGGAAGTACAGTACCTAATTTTGCTATCATTATTTCTCCGGTGGTGTATACAATAATTTTTTTGCAGTAGCTGTCATTAATTTTATTTACTTAATTTGTTTATTTCCCCGGTGCCTATAATAAAATTTATATAATTGCTACCATAAGTTTTTTTTTTAATTTATTTTACTTAATTTTGTTACCATTTTTGCTGGGTGTCTAGAAAACAATGTGTGCAGTTGATAACGTCAGTTTTATATACTTAATACTTTCGGTGTTTTTAAAATCTCTGATGGTATAGTAGGGAATTTGTGCAATTTTAACTTTATTTCTGTGTGATTACTTACATACCTACTCTTGTTATGTAAAAGTAAAAAAAAATAAATAAAATAAAAGATTGAAATTGATTGATTCGTTTCCTTTTTGTATTTTAATTATTTATTGATTTTTAGCCATGTGTTCTTATCGCCGCTAGTTTTTGCTTTGCATTGCCATGCGGCTATGAATACATTATTATTATTATTAGTGTACATTATTATTATGTACGCTAAGCCCTGCCACCACCTTAAACGCATGGCTATTCACTGTAGTCAAATAGCTGCTCACAGTGTTCAGTGATGTGGTACAAATTATTTACATGGTGGCGGTCAAAACCTCGTGATAAAATTCCCTGATTTTTCCAGGTTTTCCAGACCGATACTGCCATTTTTCCCTGATGTTTTTTTCGGTCGAAAGAAAATGCAATACAGGACTAAAAAATTGTGCTTCCAAATTTCACCCAATCACATCACTTTGCAAAATCAAAAATTGCGCTGCGGTAACTGGGACAGGTGAGAGTGGGAATACTGTAATCTGGACAAACCTAGAATTGCACCGAACACGGAACACGTAACGACTAGTGGTCGACCGAAACCAAATTTTTCACTTTCGGCCGAAACCGAAACCACTGCCGAAACCAGTGACTTGGTTTCGGCCGAAACCGAAATCACTACCGAAACTGGCAATTCAGTTTCAGCCGAAACCGAAATCGATCATTCAGTTTCGGCCGAAACCAGAACCAGAACCAAAACCTAACCTGAAAAGTGAAAAGTATAAATTTTAATAATTTGACAAAAAAGCAGGAATGAAATCATGAATGTGTGGCCTCCCACCAGCCCCTCTCCTCACCCCTCCAACAAAAATAATATTTTAGAATTAAAAAAGAACTTGTCAGCCTTGCTACAAGACTTCAGGACTTTCGTTTGTTTCTGTTTTTTTTGTCACTACACATTTTTTATTTTAAAAATAGTCTTATTTTTTTCGTGTCAGTCCAGGGCACGGAAAAAGGCTTTTCATTCAGGAAGTAAGAGCTTTGCTTGAAAACATGAATACAGACAAAATGCAAGCATAAATGCCCTCTAGTGCAATGAAGCCATTTAAATATTTTTAATTTGGATTTAAAAAAAATTGTATTTATTATTGATGGGTATAGCAGATGCAAGCAGGATGTGTGATGGTGTCCCCTGGATATCGACACCACTAAGCTACAGCCTAGTGCGTAGCTGTACGGAAATTGGATACTGCCAGAAGGTAGAAGTGGTTTCGGCTTCACCGAAACTGAAGCATAGGATTCAGCCGAAACCGTAACCGAAACCAGTTCGTCGGTTTCGGCCGAAACTGAAACTGAGCTGTTAACTTCATGGCCGAAACCAGAACCGAAACCGAAAATGTGCTGGTTTCGGTGCCGAAACCAAAACCGAAACCGAAATTCGGTCGACCTCTAGTAACACCCCATATTACTTAGGCCTAAGCAGTCTTACTTTACCAGAAATGAAAACAAAAAGGACATGATAGTTTTAACTGAAATAAAGTGAAGGTTTTAGAAGTAGCCAATTACTCTTTATACAGAAAATATCCTTTCCGAAAAATGTTGAAATTCCCTGAATCTCAGTACATGTTTATCAACTTCCCTGATTTTTCCCTGACTTTTCCAGACCTAATAAATTCCCTGAATTTTCCCAGTTTTCACGGTTTTCCAGATAGAATGCTACCCTGAAATAATAAGTTGCACCAGTGTGGAATGGGCTACCATCTGAATATTTTTAAGAAGCAAGTGAGGAAGTTAGAAGTTAGTGAGGACTTAGAAAATGTCTAAGCCCTTTTTAGAAATGTTGTATTCTCTACAGCGAAGCTGGTAAGACTATTACAACGACTTTGTCCGTCTGTCCGTCGCCTTTCTCGACAGTTGACAGTTGGCTTCACTACAGTGCAGCCAGCATGTTCAAAGTTAGCTTTTAAACATCATCGTAACTATTTTATTTATTATCCGATTATGAATCTATTTTTTTTTGTTTTTTTTTTTTGGTGGTCATATTGTCTCCTCGCGTCCAACTTTCTAATTTACTTTTTTGCCGTATCGTAACTCGTTTGGAAGATAGCACGAGGATGATCTTGAAATATCAATTCAAGGTCATTCCTTTTTCTCGTGTAAACGTCCCTCATCACACCCATCATTGCATTTCTATCATTATTATTCTCTCATTAGCCATTCACAGGATATTGGCTCGTAAAACTTTAGTTGGATCACCATGTATACCACAAGCATTCTCGTTGGCCGCAGTGACCTGGCCGCTGCGTGTGCGGCGGCCCTGAATATTCATTTTGGCGTAGTAACTTTATGTCCGGGGTGTGAGCTTCAGCAATTTTCATTCGATTGGTCAGGGTGCTTCAAACTGCCAGGATAAGTGTAGACTTTCGTCTAGGTCCTGTGAACAACGAAAAATATAAAATGAAGACAAAAAGAACACTTTGAACAGTGATACAGATAAAGAGAAAGTTAAGTTATACAAAAATGTGTTATCTGTGCTTAGGTTTGCAAAAAGAAAAAAAAAAAGAAAACAGTAACGTGAAGAGTTAGAGGAAATGTTTCAACCCGAAAATTGTTTTAGTCAATTTCGACGCACAACGGCACGTAATGTTTGTCTGTAACATTGTTTTATGGTGTCATGGGTGGAAAGATCACCAAACATCAAATATGTATCATGGTTACGATGTGTGTCATACTGCACACCAGAGATGGAACTGACCCATAGGTCGGTGGGTCAAGACCGTTCACCCACCTGCCCACGGTAATCTTACAATACCTAGTAGTCTTAGTACTACTCTTTACAAATTTTTCTTACTCTTTCAAAAACGGTTTCCCAAAAATAAAGGCTCGGAGAGTGGGGCCAGAAATGCTTCTTTTGCATTTATGTTATTCTTAAAACAAAATCTTAATAAAACAAAAGAACTATACAGCATATTTTTTTGCAGCAAGTTATTGTAACACTGTTGAGTTTATTTAGTAAATGCTTCTTTAAAGAATTGGACTGTTTGAAATAACATTGGATGCATTTACATACTGTTTTTCTTTTCATATGGGTTACGGACAGTGAGTCACATTTTGTTCTCTATTGGGTGGTTCAAGTGGGTCGAGGGTCAGGTGGGCCATGGATCGGAAAAAGTAACCCACTTCCCATCTCTGCTGCACACATGCATATCTAATACTATGATATAAAGGATCATAGCTAAAGGTGGAGCTGAAGCTCAACAACTGATTTTGTCGAGCAAGTCATTGTTGTGTATTGTTGTAAGCCAAAAAGTGAGAGCCGAAGAAAAAATGGATGGAGTCAACAATTGATTTTGAGTCGAGTAAAATCATTGTTGTACTTTGCAAGGTAAGAGCAGAAAATGCGCACTGTTAAGATTTGAGCTTGGAAAATCGGTCACTAGATGTCATCAGCAACCAGACGTCCGGGCAACACTGGGAAACAACCACGGACAAAACAAAACCACGAATTGAAAAGAAGGAAATTTATCTGTCCAACCAAGTGCTGGACGTCACCGCGAAACAAAACACCGGCCGAAACCGGGCACAACTGCTATAATAGAATGAAAGACTTCTACAGCTAGCCATTAAATGTGTATGTTACCAAAGTGATACAAACATGTAAACGTACTACAAGTTTAACGAATAATCAAAATACATGACGGTTATGTATAGTGTCCGCGGCCTAGCTTGAGTTCTCCGCAGAACGAACACAGATAATCGATTGTACGTTTTCAGTAGCAGAGTGCCTTGTTGATATCCAAGATGGTTATAAAAACAATGGCGGCCATCGATTTAAGCCACGCCCTCCAGGAAGACGTAGCCGCTCACAAAATACTTGCAGGAATCAAGATATACCGCGCACACTATAATCACAGTATAAGATCAAATCGTAAAAATATTATAATTATAAATTCAAATTAAATCGTATAAATCTACATCAGTATTACGAAAAGTAGGTTTGGGGGCGGGGGATAGCAGGTGAAGCCTTCTGCTGCCACAAATTCTGCTCTCTAAGATGGACCTCCTACCCCAATTAGACCACAGGCCCCTCCAGCTGAGGGCTTTCATACAGTAAATTTATGATGAGTAGCCTCTACCTAAAATGTGGAAGAGCATGGACTGACGCCTTGTTCCCCCCACCCCTCCCCCCAAATTCCCTAGTATCAGTCCTACCAGGAAGAAATTAATAAAGCATACTTCAGTACGCTGCTTCAGCTTTCATTTCCTCCTGGTTCTACCCGCATCAGCCCCAGTAAATGTGGTCGGTGGGATGCCAGGTTGAGGGGGAGTTGGGTGACGGAGGCAAGTACCTCTACATGTAATGTTATTTTATTTTTACCCAAATGTGAAAAATCAAACCGAAACGGCAACCATCTCTCACGTTAGCCCCTGAAATTATGAGGGTGTTGACTGAAAGATACCCGTATGTCCTGGCCACAGCAAGAAAACACAAACCCAGAGAAGATCAGCAAATCTGTGGTATTACAGAAGATTTTCCTATTTTTGTTTTTTTACTACCACTGCCAGACTACCCCTGCCGGACTTCAAACATAGCTGCGGCAGAGAGCGTACGAGTACGCCTTCAAACGTTGACACGAATGACTACAGTTGGATTAAAAAGTTTTCAGTCCAACAGTAGTCATTCGTTGTGAACGTTTGTTGAGTCAAAACTGGCCAGCGCCCGCTCCACCCCCCTTTACCGGTTCACGTGCTGACCACCCAAAAGGAATCAAAAGAAGTGGGGGGCGGGATAGGAGAGCGATATCTCTAGAACAATTCAGTGTAGAAACGCTCAACAGGCCGCCGGTACCGTCTGTGAAGTTCGATGGCTTCTCACCCCCCCTCCCCCCGACCCCCTTCCACCCCCTCTATGAATGTGTACGTGATCGTTCAGCTGTCTGCTATTTGCATTTCTTAATAGAATAAACCACAAGATTAACGAAGCCAACAGTCTGCATTAAAGACTAGCCGTGCGCAAATACAAGATACACTAATAAGAGAAAGAACGAAAATATAACTTCCCTGACTGGGACTCGAACCCAGGACATCCCACATACTAGGCCGGGGCGCTCTAACAACTGCGCTGCCACTGGGGCTGATCCTGGCTACACGCTCCAGTCGAGTTTCGTATCCGTTCAACTTTTCTTAGTGGTTATCTAAAGTCACAAGGAGAGAAAGCAACTTGCTTCTTACCCTCCACATTAGAAATAATGCAAGCAATTAAAAAAATATATAGGAAAGGTTAAGAAGCAAATAGTCTGGCCTTGTGAGATTACTAAATAGACTAATATGAGAAAGAAAGAAAAGAAAAGACATCTCCCCGGCTGGGACTCGAACCCAGGACATGCCGCATATTAGACCGGGCGCTCTAACTACTGCGCTACCAGGGCTGATCCTGGGTAGCATTGTTTTATTAGACCATGGAGCTGGAAGCCCACGTAGTGTGATAGTACATGTAAGTCCATGATTAGACGCAGACGAAAATGTAAATTTTGTAGAACCAGGAATGAGTAAGTTACAAGCTACGCATGCTTTTAAACCTTCTGGCAAACCAACACTTTATCGACACCATATCAGGACCATAGGAAGCAGTAAGAAGTGGACCGACCCCATCAGCTACAGGGTCTGGGGAAGCTCTGTGTGCTCACCAGCAGGGACCGAGACAGAGTCCTTGAAGCTGAAGGAATATCCGGTACTGTACTGTTTGTGGATTTAAAAGCCCGAAGGTATTATATATTGTTTAAATATTGTTCACACTAAATTGTCTTATCTAGCTTCTGTAGGATAAATTTTTGAATGAATGTCGACTCCACAGAAAATGAATACGTCATTTCGTGTAGTGACACTTCGCATCAATAAAAAAATGTATTTTCCCCGGACCAAGTACACCGTCTCCTACGGCCTTCCAGACGCTTTGAGTAAAATACAACAAAATGAAAAACTAAACACAAACTTCGTTCATCCTTGGCAAGGAATGCAAGTATTTTCGGCAACTCTGAAGTAACTGTAAAACGGAAAACACCATGGTTGAAACAGCACAGACTCGATATTATATTACATCACGATATTACGTTATCGTGAACTCCTTAGTTTGCCGTGATCGATTTACGCTCTCTTGCAAGCATGGGACTTCCAATAAGGGTGCTTCACAAGCTGAAATGAACTGATAGGACCTGGAGTGAAAGAAGCAGAACCCGAGTTTCTTTCTTTAATAATATCAGTGTCATCAAGAATTCATAGCGTTGGGGGAGGAGAATTTGTGACTGAGACCCTTCTGAAACGTCTTAGATTCATTCCTATTAGTTCCGTCTAAGGTTATAGAGGGCGCTGCCATGGGTTTTATGTGGGAATTTCTATCTAGCACCTAAGGTAAGTTTGTATACCATGTCGCTCCATCTTTACCCAAGTTATTTTAACTGAAACTTGTTGTGAAACGTAGCATCGTTCTTCATGACCTATCCAGCGACAAGGATGTCATCATAAAACGGACACGATATTAGAATGCCACGGTCACAGAGGACTTGTTCCATGAGTTCTTAAAACATACCTGGACACTAGCTAGACTAAGGGGTACCCTTTGCCACTCGAAAAGTTCGCCACAAGTATTAATATTGTAAGAATTGACTTGGAGTCGTTATTGATTTCCATTTGCAGGAATGCATCTGTCACATCTGTGAGATTAATTGTTTCGTAACCCGACAGTTTACTAAATAAGTCCTCCGCTTGCTGCACGAAAAAAATGTGATTACCTGCTCTGGGTTGATTGTACTGCTATAATCAATAACTATACGTATCTCACTCTTGGACTTGAAAACAAGAACAATTGCAAGCACTACAGTCAACGGGCTTCAAAATCCCCCTTACCAAGTAATCAATTTTGAACAACACGCTGATAGTAGTCATAGCGAGAGGCACATGTCGGGCCTCACATAATTTTGGTTTAGCAACGGGTTTTTAAGTCTTACATTTGCCTTGCCGATGTATTTGAGGTGCTCAAAGGACCCCACAAGCTGCACATTTGTGTGACTTGTACTTGGATTTAGATTTCATGTGACCATGAACACCACAATAGAAACACACCAGGTCCCTCTTATACTTGTAGCTTTTCCTTTCATTCAGAGCACCGTGTGTGGGGGAGGGGGAGAGGGTTCTGGTGGACCCACGGACACGCTGTACCTAGGTCCGGTCACTCAAAGGGCCCCGCACGGCCCAAAAAAATTGGTCGCAATTGTGAGTTTGATGACTATGAGTAATGTACTCGAAATTACTTGTGCGTAGTGTGATTTTTTTCCCAACAAAGAACAACTTCAATCCAGCGGCAACGAGCACGGAGCAGAAGCGCTGTAGTGCAGACCTGTCAGCTTGTTAGGCAAGGAATCCTTCAAACGTAAGCAGCCCGGATTAATGAATGAACCAACCCGTTAAGCACAATTGTGGCTGACGAATATTATGACATGTAACTGTTTACAAATTCAGTCGGGGGAGGAGGGGGGGGGGGACACTGTTGTAGTTAGTCCCAGGCCCCTAACTTTGACGTGGGGGCCCTGCTTTCATTTATGTGAAAAGTAAAAGAACCAGTTTGAAATCCAGCAACGTTAATTTTTGCAGGCTCAAAACGAGAGCAGTCTTACCGCAGGCTTTGTTAAATGTAACCTCACAACATACACAAAGTGAACACTAATTACTCACACGATCTAAAACTAAAACATAAACCATAAAAAACACAGAGGCAAAAAAAATCGGCCTTAACTAGGAGTCTGCTTGTTTAAAAAATTATAAATTTATAAATGCATACAAAATACACACACAACCACTCACACGAAACACACTTAAAATTTAAAACAACAAACAAAGACAAATATAAAAAAAAAAAAGTCTGCATAACACACAAATTAAGTGCACAAGGCAAACATTAACCGTTTCAAACACAAACTGTATTCACTTTCTGACATAACCACTGAGTAAAAACGGTCCTTGTTCCCTGGAATTGGAGTTCCGATTATAGTTCGTTGCGTTCGAGTAACTCTAATCCGTTTTTATTCGCGTACCTTCACAGCTGTGAGTATGGGGATACGAGCTCTAATCTTTTTTTCTAAATGGAGAAGCCGTATTTTGTTTAGTTATAGTTCTTGATATCTTTACTAGATATGGGCTTCTGTGCTTAACACACAACTTTGCCAAATTCAGTAGGACCTTCGGAAATATCGTACTGAATGTCCAACATCATTTTTATTTGGGATGGTGGCTGAAATATCGACGAGGTTTGAAATGTTTCCCTAGACTTAACACGATTTATCCTAAGTTAAAAAAGAAGGAGGACATACTTTCACACAGAGACTGCGCATGCTCGAATTCCAACAAATCAGGGGCTCATAAA
>JAHWFP010070333.1:24853-42812 GCA_023313725.1 Lithobius niger | reverse complement strand
CCCCCCCCCCCCCCGACTCTTCGATGACACTCCCCCCCCCCCCACAGACTCTTCGTTAACACTCCCCCCGACTCTTCGTTGACACTCCCCCGACCCTTCGTTCACATTCCGTCGGAATCCGACCAGAGCATATAAAACCAGAGCATTGTGTTGAGAATGTACAAATTAATGTAACCCAAATCTTGTCAAGATTATTCCGCATTAAGTAAGGTTTAACTACTTTAAGTTTGGCTTCTACATCGAACGCACGTTACAATGTTCAAGTGTTCACACAGCGCATTCGCCGCAGTATTAAGAACATCGGCTTGCGAAGCAGCCGGAAGACCAAGACGCAGAAGACGGTCGGTGTCATTGAGCACAAACACCGGAACAGAGGCTAGGCGTGGAAGAAACAATGCCAAACCAAAATCCATCGTTGATTCAGGGGATAAGAATTGAGATTGAGGGTAGGTGTCGAAATTTCGGGGGTTCGTTGTACCCTCCCCCGAGGTTCGGAAGAACGATGCCTCCTTGCCGGGCCGAGAGGGAGGAATGTCAATGTCTAGTTCCAGAGGGGAACCGTTGCCAAGAAGTAGACCGCCGGTGCGGAGGAGCGGTGGTTGGTGTGCAGGTTGATCTCGAAGACCAAAGCCGAGACCTGTAGAAAGTCCTAGATTCTTGATGGATCGTGGGGCATCGGGAGCAGGTTTGTAGAGGAAGCAATCTGGAAGAATGGCTTCTACTGTCTTCAGAAGATCTGGTAGAGGGATGTCCGCAGGATCAGGTTTGCCTGGGAATCCAGGGACTTGGTTGTCATAGTTGTTGGAACGATGAGAGGAACGATCCCCGTCATTATCTGATGAGTGGTAAACCAAGGGCGGAGGTGCTGGTTGCGGTGGAATCGGGATCGGAGCCGGAACGGGGCTTCGGGAAGAACCAGGAACAGGATCGGTGAGGCAAAATCTCATGGAAGCTCAAGCAACCCAGGAACTGGTGTAGACGGATGGAGAAGGAGGATCGGAAGAAGCCTTACGCTTGAAGGTCTTAAGTGCCGAGTCCATGAGAGAGTGCACTTGCTCTCGAGAAAGTGGAGCCGCAGAGGCGGCTCGAGAAGGAACGGAACATTGAGAGGATAGTGAAGAAAGATCCAATGGTTGCAGGGAGGGTGACATCACTGCTTTAGCCGCTCGTTTGTGGGCCTTTGCTTGAAGCTTGAGTTGAGAGTAAAGATGTTTTACTCTTAGCAGTTCTTGGGAAAGAGACCCAGATTCCCGGTCCCGGACGGCTTGTCCACAAGGGATCGGCGAAGTAGTTGCACTATTGCAAGGCAGGATCGGTGCAGCAGAGGGGTGCATTGGTGCTGAGGATCGGACAGGGCTGTCAACAGGATCAAGAAGCACGACACTTTCCTCTGGATCCAAAGGCTCTCGAGGATCGGAATCAATGTCCCAAGATTCCCTCGGTGTACCCTTAGTACGAAGCATGGGATCAGGATCGATGAACGGGATCGTGGAGCAGCAAACAGCACGGGCGATGGTTAGAGAAGAAAAGATGAAAAGACGGATCGTTCCGCTCAGGCTTTTATATGATAGAGCCTGCGCACAAACTTGCGCGGAGGGTAGCGGCCCGGAAAGAAATCTTCGACTGTTCTCTAATTAAAACAGCATTTGAGAAGGAGAATGCTAAAAAAAGGTAACGATATTTTCATAGCAACTAGAAACAATGTTTAAAACAATGAATAAACGGATCGTTCAAGGCCCCGTAACTTGGAACGGGACGACCAATTGAAATGTCTTTTTCTATAAATGGCACATCTCCGGAAGTAGATCTTTCAAATAAGCTAAAAACCAGCTTTCTACGACAAATGGTTTAGTCTGTAGAGACCATTGTATAAACGTGTCCAAGTAAGTCCACCACCGTATAAGCAAAAAATGAAACTTACGATTCCAAATGAAGTTCAGATCTCCAATGTCACAAATCGGAAATTAATAAAAGTTGGTACACATGCTGGTCAAGTCCAACAAAGCTTTCATACCAAATTTCATTGGAAAATGTTGAAAAACGGCGGAGAAATTAAGCTTCGAAATTTTGGCTTTAATATGGGAGACCGAGGTCAAACCTTACAATAAAGGCTATCCGCTATCGCCTTTAGTTTCGTTTACACTCCCAGACTATTGGTTTACACTACGAACTTTTCGTTTACATTCCCTCTTTTCGTTTAAGTCCTTACTTTCACACCCCCGACTTTACACCCTCAACTTTGCGTTTACACCCTCAACATTGCGTTTAGACTCTCAACTTGGCATTTACACCCTCAACATTGAGTTTACACCCTCTACTTTTCATTTACACCCTCTACTTTTCATTTACACCCTCAACTTTTTGTTTACACCCTCAACTTTTTGTTTACCCTACATTTCGATTACAGCCCCAACCTTTAGTTAATAACCATCCCAACTCGTATTTTACACCCCGATTTTTAGTATAGGCCCCCAAATTTCCATTTAGACCCGAGACTTTTCGTTTACACCAACAAATTTAAGTTTACACCTCCGAATAATAGTTTACCCCCTCCCCTCAATCTTAGTTTACACCTCCGAAACTTAGTTAACGCCCCTGACTTTTAGTTTAGTGCCCTAACTTTTACTTTACTCCCCCCCCCCCCCCCCCGATTTTTAGTTTAGACCCCTGACTTTAAGTTTAGACCACAGCATTTTCGTTTAAACTCAACTTTAACCCCACATTTTAGTTTATAACTCTGACCACCGAGTTTTAGTTTCGACACCCCTGACTGTTCGTTTCGATCCCCGATTGTTTTTTATTGCTTGGCTATTAGTTTAGAGCCTCAACTTTTAGTTTAGAGATTGGACTAATGGTTTAAAGCCCCAACTATTAATTTAGAACCTCGACTTTTAGTTTACAGCACTGACTTTTAATTTAATACTAGGGGAAGCCCGTGCTACGCACGGGTGGTGTTTGATGCACCGTTAAAAACACTGGGACGATTTCGTTCCTCATGTGTTTGTTACGGAATGCGTGTATCCCGTCTATGTGTTTTTGCGTACCCTGGCTAGCAAACGGTGTTTTTCGTTTGCTTCAGTCCCTCATTCAACGTATTCCTTGTTCCGGAGTCCGTACACTTACATTTCATATGATTCTTTCCTGCAAAAATGGTTGGAATACGCGTTTGTACATGTGAAATAAATAAATATGCATTGGAGACATTGTAAGGGAGGATTAAACAAACGAAGCTTCAACAATGAGCAAGAGGGCGAGCAGGCTCATTCTTCCCACGGTAGCAAAGAAAAAGGGCGAGCGACCGACAATGAAAACGGATATGTGCTCTATCAATTGCTTGCGGCCGTCTTGTGGCCGTCTCGTTACCGTCCATCCTACACGACAACTCGATTTTATTAATAAAGATAATATAAATAAATATAACAAAATAATTTGTTGCTGGAGCAACAGGACCGGCAAGGACCCAGGAGGTCGCTAACTGGCAGCCTAAAAGAAGAGAGCATTGACTGTATGCAGGTAAAAAGTAAGAGCTTTTTTTTTCCAAAGGAGAAATAAAAGCATGTGAATAAGACAAAAATAAAACTAGAACCCTACTTTTTCGTTTAGAGCCCCAACTTATGATTTACAACCCCGACTTTTGTTTTAAACTGCTGACTTTTGTTTAACCCCGACTTTGCGAATACAGCACCAACTTTTTGTTTGAAAAATGTCACACGAGACTCACAAAAACGCACACTTTCACAACGAAGATAATTCATTATCTGCAAATTTTCAACTACTAACTGTAGTCGTCATCAGGCCCCTTAAAGGTAAGTTCGAACTCTGTTTACATTTCGTTTTTCAGTCCAATACTCGGTTCGAATTCGTAACTGCCGCTGTCTGCTATATTCGGTCGATTTGTACACCCTTGCCCACTGTTATCACGCGGGCCGCTCTTTACACGCAATCTTCCATTCAACATCGAGCTTCCCTCGCAAGTGTTTTCCAATCAGGTTTCTAACATTAGGAAATGATGGGCCTTGCACATTCACAAGCGGGATCTGACTGTTTTCATGCATCTTATTCACAATGGATTCAAGGCATCTTAAATGGTTGTTCCATTTTGAGTTAGATTTAATCAGTGTCACTAATTTACCCCACTCAATATCATGCTGCCTTTCCGTGCAATGAACTGCAATGCCGTTATCGATAGCATTATTTCTAACATTCCCCATATGTTGGCTGAGCCTCGTTCGTATTCCTTTTCTAGTCTCGCCAATGTACACGGCATTGCAGTCCTTGCACGGTACTTTATACACTCCTTCTCTGGCATTTTGTACTCGCGCTAGTTCTTGCTCATCTCTGGCTTTTTGGGTCACCTTCGGTCGCAACATTTTTTCATTCTCATGGTGTTGGCCCTTCCTTTATATCTTCTTTCCCAGTCCTTCTTCGTTCTTAATAAATGCTCTGAAGTCATTCTTTCTAAGTTCTTGCTGTATTGGGCAACTAACCCCCTCAATGTAGGCGAGTGTCACCCGTAGTTTTTCATCCATGGTTGGATCACACGTGGTTACTTTTTTACTTCTCTCTCTCTTCCCTGCCTTTGCTACAGCTTTCGCTTTCTTCGAGTCCATTAATCATTCCACCCGGGTATCCTAAGCTCAGGAATTTACCTTTGGCCTCCTCAAGATGTGGGTTGGCAAGATGCTCACTGCTTGAGTTTGTGGCCAGCCGAACAAACTCATTGAGGGCAATGGCCTTCAGCTGTACTTTGGGGTGGCCTGATCGGTAGGGGATGCGTCTCATGGTAGCCATTGGTTTCTTGTATGGTTCATACGACACTCGGCCTCCCTCTAGTCTGCACACCTTGACATCAAGAAAAGGCAAGGTAGTAGACTATCTTCGTTGTGAAAGTGTGAGTTTTTGTGAGTCTCGTGTGACATTTTTCAATCGTTGTTGTGTTTCACAGTATGATGAATAAAGGAACTTTTTGTTTACACTCCCCTACTTTTTATTTACGCTACCAGCTTTTTGTTTACACTACCGGCTTTTTGTTCACACTACTGACTTTTCGTTTAGAGCACCGACTTTTTGTTTAGCATCCACACTTTTTGTTTGGAGCCTAGATTTTTGTTTAGAGCCCAGACTTTTTGTTTATTCGAGGCCACACTTTTAGTTTAAACGAGGCCACACTTTTTGTTTAAACGAGGCCACACTTTTTGTTTAGAGCCCAAACATTTTGTTTAGAGCCCACACTTTTTGTTTAGAGCCCACCCTTTTTGTTTTTAGAGCCCACACTTTCTGTTTAGAGCCACAGCTTTTTCTTTAGAAACCTGACTTTTCTTTAGCTCCTCGACTTTATGTTTACATTCCCAAATTTCAGTTTAGACCACCGAATTTTAGTTTACACCAAAGACCACGACTTCTAGTCGAACCACCAACGTTTTGTTTACACACCCGACTTTTATACCTAACTTTTGGTTTAGACACTTGACTTTTTGTTTAGATACCTGGCTTCTTGTGTATTGACCCGACTTTTCATTTAGGGCCCCGGATTCTTGAGCAGAGACCCGACTTTTCATTTTGGGCCCCGACTATTAGTTTAGAACCCGTAGTTTTAAATTACAGCCCTACTTCTCGTTTACTCCCCAATTTTTGTTTACACTCCTAACTTTCAGTTTAGAGCCCCAACTTTTTGTATAGACCCCCCATCGTTTCATTTAGAGCCCCGACATTAGTTTATTACCCTAAATTTTAGTTTGCACGCCGACTTCCAGTTTACACCCCCAACTTTTAATTTAAAGCCACTACTTTTTGTTTATAGCCACAACTTTTGGTTTAGAGCCCCGACTTTCAGTTTAGACCCGAACGTTTAGTTTAAAAGCCCCTACTTTTCGTTTAAACTCCTAACTTTTAGTTTTAGAGTCCTAACTTTTTGTTTAGAGCTTCAACTTTTAATTTAGAACCCCCTACTTTTAGTTTACAGCGCCGACATTTAGTTTAGAGGAACAAATATTAGTTTTGACAACGACTTTTTTATAGCCCCAAACTTTTAGGTTAGAGCTACAATACTTTGTTTAAAGTGCCAAATTTTAGTTAACACCTTGGACTTTTAGTTTATACCCAGAGTTCTAGTTGAACCTCCCTATTTTTGTTTAGACAACTGACTTTTCATTTAGGACCCCAACTTTTAGTTTAGAACCCACAGTTTTAATTTACAGCCCTACTTTTCGTTTACACTCACCAACGTTTTGTTTACACTCACCAACGTTTTGTTTACACGCCCAAACGTTTAGTTTACACGCCCAAACGTTTTGTTTACACGCCCAAACGTTTAGTTTACACTCTCCAAATGTTTGTTTATACTCCCAACTTTTAGTTTAGATCTCCGTCTTTCATTTAGACCCCCAATTTTTAGTTTATAACACTGTCTTTTAGTCTGTGCACTGACTTTTAGTTTACACCCCCACATTTAATTTAGAGCCTGACTTTCAGGTTAAAGATACGTATCTTTCCAGCAAAGCTGGTTAAAGATAGTTTTTGTTGCCCAACCGAAAATATATATTACCTGTTTTTTATGCACTCTCTTGTGTTCTCAGTGCTTCTTCCAGAGAAAGAAAGAAAGTTGGCTTCCCCGTAGGTATCCCACTGTGCATGCGCGGACGCAGTCCTCCCCATATAAACGCTGGCGCAGCTTCGATCCTCATCTCTTTTATTACTCTCAATCGTTACCAAGGCAACTCGAGAGGGGAGGAAGGGCGGGTCGCCTGTTGTAAAAACAGGTAATGTATATTTTCGGTTGGGCAACAAAAACTATCTTTAACCAGCTTTGCTGGAAAGATACATTTTTGGTTGCCTTCGAAAATCTACATTACCTGTTTTTTATGCACTCAACAGACTTCGTCACCGGAGGCGGGCTTTGGTGA
This sequence comes from Lithobius niger, assembly GCA_023313725.1. Classification (NCBI taxonomy): domain Eukaryota; kingdom Metazoa; phylum Arthropoda; class Chilopoda; order Lithobiomorpha; family Lithobiidae; genus Lithobius; species Lithobius niger. Next base: position 35,910 of record JAHWFP010070333.1, on the reverse strand, counting down.
TGGGCGCCCTGGCTACGGACTGGCTACCATGAAGTCAATTGGACTCAACGAACCTGAAGGCAACCGCTGTAGCGGGTGAAAGATGATCCTCCACAAAAAAGTCCATAACGTTGACGCTCATTACTGTGGAACACTGCATCAAATTTACTTCCAACCGAGTAGAAATTCTCCATATTTCGCTTACTTCCACACTCCAGATAGTTCCTTATCCAGCTAATTTTCGACTGCAGCCTGCAGTCTTCTTCAGGCTCTTCGAAGGTAAGTTTATCTTCTGTTTACATCCTTCGTTGTGAACACGATCGCCATCCGAGTTTGAAATCGCCGCTTCGCGTAGCCTCCCGAATTTAGAAGGCCCTTCGTCACTGCGAAGCCTCAGGTCTTCAGTAGGCCGTTCAAAATGAAGGACTTTCCTAAATGGAGTCAGTAGCCCGATACAGAAGATTTTGAAGGAGAATGGCTTTGCTTCGTTTCTCAAAAACGAAGAGGGACTGGGAAAGAAAATTCGAAAGAAAAATAAAGTGGAGAATGCCGAACGAATGCAAAGGCAGACCTAGAAATCTCAAGATGAGAGGGCTCTAGAAAAAGTGGCAAACACCAGAGAAGGAGTTTATAGAGTGCCATGCAAGGACGACTGTGATGCCGTATACATTGGCGAGACGAGAAAAGGTGTTCGGACACGGCTTGGCCAACATATAGGGAATGTGAGGAACAAGAAGAAGGATAACGGCATAGCAGTCCATTGCATGGAAAACCAGCATGAAATGATGTGGGACAGAGCTGAGACACTGATTCGATCGAATTCTGGATGGGACAGACATCTGAGAAATTTGGAATCCATTGCAATTAAGCTCCATGAAATTGAAAACGTACCACTGATGAATATACAGGGCCCTTCCTCCCCTCAAGTGTCTAACCTAATTGGAGTCGACCTGAGAAAACAACTGAATGCAAAATGGAAACAGAGGTTGGGAACGGCCTACTGAAGACATGAGGCTTGGCAGTAACGAAGGGCCTTCTAAATTCGAGAGGCTACGCGAAGCGGCGATTTCAAACTCGGATGGCGATCGTGTTCACAACGAAGGATGTCAACAGAAGATAAACTTACCTTCGAAGAGCCTGAAGAAGACTGCAGGCTGCAGTCGAAAATTAGCTGGATAAGGAACTATCTGGAGTGTGGAAGTAAGCGAAATATGGAGAATTTCCACTCGGTTGGAAGTAAAAAAGATGATCCTGTAGGTCTTGAAAGGTTTGTTGTGTAAAACGGTCGGTGGCAGGTGCATTAAGAAATTGGTTGCTAAGGGAACCGGACTGGATGCAGAGGGTAACACCGGAGGAAGCCGTTGCAAGCAGGCTCCAGGGTAAAGGAGAAACTGCCGCCAATGGGTGACTGAAACCCTTAGGGATCATTGTAGTGACATAGTCACAGTGACAAGTGTTATAATTATTGAAGATGGCAACAAAAACTATCTTTAACCTAGTCTAGTACTGGACAGGATGGTAAACTCGGGCCAGAAAGGAACCGAGTTGGAGTAGCGGAACCTTAGAAAGTCGGTACGGCCCGAGGTATGCTTGCTGGAAATATGAGCAGCTGTTTGGCTCGGTAACATATCGGCAGCAGGACCGAAGGTAGGTCCGTGACGACGGGGACGGGCCGCAACGTAGATAACTATGACAGGAAAGGTGCCTGGAGCATTTTATGTAAAAGGAAGGGTGACCCGGAACCGGGATGAGTCAACGTGGTCCTTGGGTCCTTGGGTCCTTCCGTGAAGTCTAAGGATGGAAAGGTGCTGTCAATACATGGCCAGGAACAGCAAGTGTGAGAGGCGAATAATCATAGGAGCAGGAAGCACGACAGCCTGGAACCGCTCTCCTTAGGGCCGACCTGCTGGAGGGTCACAAGGAACGTTGGTGCAAGGAAGGCAGGAGTCCGAGATGGAGAAGGATCAGCCTCTGTTCGGATGACGAAGACATTATTCAAAGAGGATGATGAGGGTCAGGTATCCGGAAAAAACAGCCCCCGAGAAAACGCCCCTAACAATAGGCCCCCGGGAAAAACGTCCCCAAGAAAAAACGCCCCTAGGAAAAAACGCCTCCAGTTAAAAGCGCCCCCAGTTAAAAGCGCCCCCAAGTAGGGGAAAATGCCTCATGGTGATCATCGCAGCTGACCCTCAGCTTTAAGACGGCTTATCTATACAAGCATTAGTTTGCTTCAGGTAACTTAATGCTTCATGAAATTCATAAAAAAAAGTTTCTTTGAGTATTTACCCTCCGTTTAAAATTCAATTTTAGCTACTTTTTTCCTTAAACTAGCCTTCTTTTTCCTTAAAAAAGTCTGTGGCTCCAGAACACCGTTTCCAATTCTTGAGATCTCCCTATGCTAGACTATCTCCGCGGAATCACCCACAATTTTAATATCACTAAGTCGTATCAATTTTTAAGCAAAACAGTGTATCTTTTAAGTAAATCAAATTCAAACGGAGTGAATGTCATAAAGGCACAAATTCCTGGAGGAATCCCTAATGGGCACGTGAAAATACTCACAAGGCTGTGTAAGTTGTATAGGATTTTAAGAAAAATGGTATATCTTTAAAGTCAATCAAATGCAAACGGACAAGATGTCGTATAGGTAATCATGAGCTAGAGGAATCACTCACTACTCGGGGCGTGGAATTGCTCACAATTTCAACCATTTAAAAATAAAATGAATTGCTTGGAGCCTTACGGCATCTGAAGCAAACAAATGTTTGTATAGATGAATCAGCTCAATTTTGAACCTTACTACTTAAGTGTAGTTAAGAAATGGGGTGAACCTGGAGATGCGAACCGAAATCATTGACTTAAAGGAAATTATTTCCCTGGGGCTTTTTTTTTTTCTATAGGGGCGTTTTTTTCCTGGGGGCGTTTATTCCTAGGGGCATTTTTTCCTGGAGGCATTTTTTCTCCGGGGGCGTTTTTTCCTGGGGACGTTTTGTCGGGGGCGTTTTTCCCGGGGCGTTTTGTCGGGGGGCGTTTTGTCGGGGGCGTTTTTTCCTAGAACCGAGGGTCAGGCTAGGGAACGGTGAGGCAGACGGAATCAGCGTTTAGTATCAGAGGAAGGCATGTTCCCAGAGGAGGACGGGTAGAAGCGGATCAGCGCTCGGCAGGGAAATGATTGCGCTGGTTTCGTTCCTGGTTCGTCCCGTTACTGACAGCAATGTAGCTGAAGGTGCAAAATTCAACTGTGGGATACAGGACCGGGGTGGTCGGTAAAACGCCGTTGGATGCGAGTTGAGGATGAAAGATGAGACAGGCTGCATCGTGCGAACTTATACATGATGGAAGTTGCGCAGAGGGTAATGGACTGAAGAGAAAACTGTGATCGTTCCTAAGGAGAAACGCTGTGACGCAGGTTCCAGAAGCAAAGCGGAACTAGGATGCTGGGAAGGACATGGGCCCTCAAGTTAGCAGAGGGAACTGGAGAATGAACTGTGCTTGAAACCTAGCCTTGCTAGATTCACGACGGAATGGGGTTGGTCTTGAGAAAGCTGTGTTATTGTCAAGGCGGGACGGGATGGTGAAAGAGGCGCGGAGGCGGTGAAGTAGTCGTTCGTGTTGCAAGCTGGCGAGTTGCAGCTAAAAAATCCGGGTGTATTTTTGATAAGTTGAGTTTAAGGAAAAAGGACTTGGATTTCAAGTCATGTGGCAGAGAGGTGTACCGGTGTCCCTTGTTTGAGGGATGCGAAGAGCAAGACTGGCGAAGCGGTTGGGAAGGGAACCATTGGTTCCTTGAGACATATTCTCGGTGGGATCGAGGTCCGGGAATCGAGGCCTCTAGGACCAGCGCAACCTTCTGTTGGATAGAAAGGATCGCTGTGTACGACCTGTATGTGTTGTTAGCAATACTGATGCCGTCGAAGGGATGGCTACTAGAGACGTCCCAAATTGGCAGTACGTAACGCAGGAACGTAAGAACGCGGAATGCGTACGGAGGACGCAGGAACGAGGAATGACTGGAACTATAGACGTTGGCGAGATATACTGCTGCATGCAGGGGCAGGTAGACAGCAGGTGTGGTTGATAAGCAGCAATGGGCAGAACATCAAGCCCTGATGCCGGTTCTCAATAGCTGTAAATGTAAAACCAGCGGAACGTCGGAACGGCACCAAAGACAGCCTGAAGTGACGTAGCAAAGCATGCAGGAACGTGGAACATGTCTGCAGGAATGTAGGGAAGAGGAACGAGAGGAGAGAGCAACGCAGGAGTAACAACTATGGTGGCTGTACTAAGAGGAAAGATCCAGTGTGTTCCTGTTCGTCTGTAATTCGAAAACCTCGCCAGGCCGATTGACTAGGGACAGTAGGAGGCTGTTTTTTTTTTTTTTTACATTCATTGGAAGGCGGAATGGTCAGTAATACCGAAAGAGGAACGAAAGATGTAGAGCGAGGAGTAAATTTCCACCGTCTTCTAAAGTAGAGAGGACCGTCAAAGCGGACGCCTTGCTGGCAAAAGGGTTATAAGAATGTGCTTGAGATGAGGTGAGCGGTTTGTCGGTCTCCCGGATACCGGAACGTTTAGCTACCAAAAGACTGGGAGGAATGCGGAGTCAGTCCAAGAGGAGTAAGTTGCGGACCAGCAGAGCAGGTCAATTTTGGCAGCAATTTTCCGAGCCTTGAGTTGGAGTTTGAGGAAGGTGTAGCATTCTTCAGTGCATGAGAGTTCTTTGGAGACGGAACACAGGTACCGTACCAGCGGAGGCTGGCTACAAGGGATTAGGAACGTGGCTGTGGTATCGCAAGGCGCGAGGAATGATGGCCCGGAAAGAAGGAGATTTGGAGGTGGAACCGGTTGGTCCAGTGTCTTATTTTGTTATAAGGTTGAAGATTTCCACGGTATCCGTAACCGGTGGAACGAAGAGTGCGGGGTACAGAACCTTCCCCAAGGGTTCCCGTAGCTCGCGTTATCGGTACTGATGGTATCTTTAAGATGCGGAACGTGAATCGAGGAACGCAGAGGAACAGAGCGTTCATCGTGTCAGGAGAGCATTAGTAAAAGTTGGCATTTCCGAAGGAAGAAAATACATTACCTAATGTGGTGGGAAGTGTTCCACCCTGTCTCCTCTTTACAGAGGTCTAGTAAGGGGAAGGAAGAGTGATGAGGAACGTGGTGCTGCTGTTCCTAGTGGAAGCAACCCCCCCCCCCCCTCGGCCGCCGAGCAGGGGATCGAGGAGCCACATGAGGAATGGGAAAGCGTTCCTTAGGAAACGCAGCCAAACTTCCATGAACAGGACTGAGTCCTATAGCCAGGTGAGGAAAGTAGGTTGAATTACGTAGGCTGGGACGTGGTTGGTGGCATCGAGGAACGTGGAGACCGGAATGAACGTGTGAAGAGTACACAACGAACCCAGGCCATGACAGACCGCAGGGAATGTCCCAAAGGAATGTAGGTTGTGGACACGAGTAGTGGAACCGTTGAGGAGAAGTGGATAGCACAGCTGCGTAGGTCGAAGGCAGAAGAAGGACGAGCGAGCTGCATCGTCGGAATATACACCTGAAAAAAGAGGGCTGCGCAGTAGGATGCGCAGATGGTGGCGGGGCGGAGGAATATCATACCCCTACGAAGAAACCAACAGCATTCAATGCTGGAAGGAAAGATAGGCGAGAACCGATAAGAGTGAAACGGCCCAAAACAAGAAGGCTGCGCAGAAGCAATGAGCAGTGAGCAAGACGAGGGTTGCTGCCCACCTGAACTGATCCGCGTACCGCTCAAACGCAATAATGACGTGAGCCGCCTTGGGAAGAAGCCAAGAGGAACGGCAGTAAGCGGGATTCTTGCGTGGAAGTAGACGACGGTTCCTCCCCCCCCCCACCCCTCTCCTTTCACCAGGTACGGGACCGAGGGTTGTTGGGGAGCCGAGGCGAAAAGGCGGAACGTTAATCCGCTGGAAGAAGGAGACCGGAATCGATGAAGAGGAACCGGTAAGTTATAACGACGTGTTCCCGGTCGCAGGGATTGTACAGAGGTGGCTGGAACCAAAGGGATCGTGAATGAACACGTTCCGGGTTGTGCAAATCGCAGAACGGATCAATCCCGCTGTGGCTAGTAGTTAACCAAAGAAGCCATGGTTACACTGGGCACACCCGTAACATCAATAGACGGTAAGGGGCACAGGAACCGTAATGGAACCGTGGCACGCGACTGCAGTTCTGTTAGTAGGAACGCAGGAACGCTGTGGACGGCCGAGGACCAGTAACGAGGAACGTAAATCGGACGAGGAGCTGGAAGAGCTGCATCGCGTGGCGTGGGAGAGAAAAGGAGATGAGGATCGAAACTGCGCCAGCGTTTATATAGGGAGGACTGCGTCCGCGCATGCGCAGTGGGATACCTACAGGACTGACAGGGAAGCCAACTTTCTTTCTTTCTTTCTCTGGAAGAGCACTGAGAACCCAAGAGAGTGCATAAAAAACAGGATTTTCGAAGGCAACCAAAATGACTTGTAGATTTTCGAAGGCAACCAAAAATGACTAAGTTTAAGAGGCCACACTTTTTGTTTAGTCCGACTTTAGTTTAGAACCCCAAATTTTAGTTAATAGCCCAAACTTTTAGTTTAGACCACTGACTTTTAGTTTTGACCCCATAAGTTTTAGTTTAAACCACTGACTTTTAGTTAGACCCCATACATTTTAGTTCAGATCTCTGTTTTTAGTTTAGTGCCCTGACTATTAGTTAGAGCCCCATCTTTTCATTTAGTGGTCTGACTTTTAGTTTAGAGCGCTTAATTTTCAATTACAGCCCTGACTTTTAATTTAAGAGTCTTATCTCTTTGTTTACACCACAACTTTTAGATTAGACCCGACATTTCATTTGGACCAGTGACTTCTGTTTACATCCTGACGTTGCAATTACACCAGCAACATTTAGTTTAAAACCCCAACTTATAGTTTAGAGCCCGGATATTTCGTTTAGAACCCCTACTTTTAAGTTACAGCCCTACTTTTCGTTTACACTCACCAACTTCTAGTTTACACTGCTGAGTACCGACTTTTCGGTTATATCTTCTGACTTTCTGTTTAGAGCCCCAACTTTCAGTTAAGAATTCCAGCTTTCAGTTTAAACCATAGACCCCCGACTTCTAGTTGAACCACTGACTTTTTGTTTATGTAATGTAATGGTGGTTTTTCACATCCATTCTAGTGTGAAAGGAGACAGCAGGGCCGGAGCCACTAACGCTGTTCCCAAATTTAAAAAAACAGATTATTTGACTTAAACCACTAAAATAGTTTTGAGATCTCTTCAGCAAGGAGCTCAGTCCACCCTGTCCTGATCACGCCGAAAGGAAAGAATGGACTCAGATTGGACCAGCTCAGAAGGGAGAGAATTCCATGGTGTGACAACCCTCACCGTAAAACCTGGAAGCGCGAACATCCAGGCATGACCTAGGTTTCACCAATTTGTAACTGTGACCCATTGAACGTATCTCCTGTGAAAGCTTGAAAAAAGGAATATCAACGGGAAGAAAACCCTTTGAAATCTTAAACACGAGGATAAGGTCCGCTTTAAGACGTTAAAGTTCTAGCGGGGCAAGTCAAAGGCGTTTGAGATGGGATGAATAAGTTAAAGTTGAAAAACTCGGAACGGAAACCGTTAAACGGCGCTGGACATACTCCACGTAATCTATCCTTCAATAGATATGGTGACCAAACCGGGCTGGCATACTCCAGGAGAGGTTGGACATATGCCTTAAAGGCACGTACCAAAATCCCAGCGTCGGCCGAGAGCTGAGTTTACAACATAATCGCAGTGTTTGGACTGTTTTAAGGGTCAATCAAACAAAACACCCAGACTCTTTGCCTCAATACCACCCAATGTAAAGTATAGGGATGTCTGGAGTTATGGTCACCAATGTTGAAAGTCAGACACTTTGTCTGGTAGTTGCCATTCAATTGACCAATCCAATACACCATTTATCTCACCCTGAAGAAGCTCAGTACTGCTGTTATTTACAATAGGGGTGTAGCAAAGCAAGTCATCCTCAAACTTAATCTGCTCACAGGAGTCATTTATGGGGAAGAAGCTGCGTTTAGATAAAAAATAAAAAGCAGCGGGCCCAGGACAGTGCTCTGCGGCAAACCACAGACAATAGGAAGTGTGGTGGATAGATTATCACCATCTTTCAATAAGGGGGGAGGGAATGGGTCATATCGCCTTTGTTTTAGATTTATAGTACCAGTAAAGGCTATTTGTTGTACCCTTGGAAAGAATCCTTTTTTCATTGGACATGTAGTACTCCCTTAAAGCCAACGAATAGGCCTTAACCCTTTGACTTGCAAGCGCGCTTATTGTTATCTTATAGTCGTCTTATTTTTATCTTACATGCGCGTCCAAATCCATAACTCGGTCAAATTTTGACCGATTTTGAAGTTTAAATACACCATTCGAACCGTTTTTTTCGAGAGCTATCCAATGGTGCTACTGAAAAGTCGGTAGTTCAAATAGTTTTTGAATTATTTAGCAAAAACTAAAATATAACCAAAAAAGACCTTAAAAATTTCTTATGGAATCCACAGTTGGAAAAAAAACACCTATATAAAAAAAAATATAATTTTGAATCATTATTGGGTGTGCTATGGTACCAACTATATTGGTAACAGGGGCATTGTCAGAATCTTGGGTGAAAGTCATCTGCCTTACAATCGTGTCCATTTATATTGAACTGTCGAGCCCATAACCATAATTCGCCTCATATTCAAGCCTCCTTACCATCCCATATCCCTGTAACAATGCAAGCCGTTATCTACAAACATCAAGTATCAACTTCACTCAAGCATTCCAACTGATTTCAAGTTTGAATTCTGTTGCTGTACTAAATTCATCACTATGCTGCATGACTACCACTAGCGAAATAATGCTGCAAGTCAAAGGGTTAAGGTACGTATTTAACCGCTGGAGGGTTTCAGATGTTCTTTTAGCTTTGTAATTTTTCCATGTCGCCAGCTTTCTCCCACCAAGTTTCAATATGGCAATAGGGGGTTTGCTAAATAGGACTGGAAGTTGAGTACTAGAGGAGACAACGGCATGTTTTAGAATGGCAGTAAAGTCAGACCAGGCCTTTTCAATAGAAGTTTTTTTCTCCACCGAGATGGACCAATTGAATTTGGCCAGTGAAACAAGTAAGAACTTGGAAATCAATTCTACGTCTGGTTTTTGTATTACAGGACGATGAATTTGCAACATTTAGTTTAAAGTTTAATGTATAATGATCACTCTGGCCAAGATTCTGGTCAATATTTATGTCAAACACTAATCTATCATCATTTGTGAAGATTAAATCCAGTATACGTTGGCCCCTGGTTGGCGGAGAGGAGCCAACAGCCGACTTTTGGTTTAGACACCCGACTTTTGGTTTAGACACCCAAATTTTGGTTTAGACACCCAACTTTTGGTTTAGACACCCAACTTTTGGTTTAGACAACCGACTTTTCGTTTACATACCCGATTTTTCGTTTAGATCCCCGACTTTTTGTTTAGCGCTCCAACTTTTTGTGTAGGGCCCAAACTTTTCGTGTAGAGCCCCGACTTTTTATTTACGGCCCCCAACTATTAGTTTAAAACCCATTGTTTTAAATTACAGCCCTATCGTTTACTCCCCGATTTCTGTTTACACTCCGAACTTTCAATTTCACTAAAAACATTGTTAAGCGATCATGTAGGAAATAAGCCATTTGACAGTTGAACTTTCAGTTTATGTTTATGTCTTGCACACTTAGATTTCAAAGGAAAGGATATTCATCATTCCAATAGCCTTGCAAATTTTTGACAGTCTGGTATTTCTGGAGTTGGAGGGGCTCAGAACGACTGTCTTCTTCAGGCTACCACATCGCCGCTCACTTCGTCGTGATCGTTCATCTGCTTTTTGAATGCGAAGTGGGGCCATAGCCTCCATAACTTGCAGGTCTGTACACAGCAACTTCCGCAGAAACTTATTAAACTCGCCTCTCAGCAGAAGCTGGATGCTTGGGTTTGACTTTCAGTTTAAACTTTCAGCTTAGAGCCCCAAACTTTTGTTTAGACCCCTGTCTTTTCACTTAGAGCCATGACTTTTAGTTTATTAACTCTTAAATTTTAGTTTGCACGCCGACTTTCAGTTTACACCCCCAACTTTTAGTTTAAAGCCACTACTTTCCGTTTAGACCCGAACATTTAGTTTAAAAGCCTCTACTTTTCATTTAAACCCACAATTATTTGTCTAGAACCACGACTTTTAGTTTTAGTGTTTCAACTTTTTGTTTATAGAGCCTAAACTTTTAATTTAGAACCTCTACTTTTAGTTTACAGCACCGACGTTTAGTTTAGATCCTCGACTTTCAGGTTAGAGATATGACTTTTAGTTTATAGGCCGAACTTTTCATTTAGTCTGACTTTAGTTTATAACCCCAAATTTTAGTTAATAGCCCAGACTTTTAGTTTAGATCCTTGTTTTTTAGTTTAATGCCCTGACTATTGGTTTAGAGCCACACTTTTAATTTAGTGGTCCAACTTTTAGTTTAGAGGGCTTAATTTTCAATTACAGCCCTGACTTTTAGTTTAAAGTCCTGTCTTTTTGTTTACAACCCAACTTTTAGATTAGACCCGACATTTCATTTGGACCACCGACTTTTTGTTTACACCCTGACGTTGCAATTACAGCAGCAACATTTAGTTTAAAACCCCAACTTATAGTTTAGAGCCCAGATATTTCATTTAGAACCCCTACTTTTAAGTTACAGCCCTACTTTTTGTTTACACTCACCGACTTCTAGTTTACACTGCTGAGTACCGACTTTTCGGTTATGTCTTCTGACTTTTTGTTTAGAGCGCCATGTTTCAGTTAAGAATTTCAGCTTTCAGTTTAGACAATAGTCCCCGGCGTCTAGTTGAACCACCGACTTTTTGTTTATACACCCGACTTTTGCTTTAGACACCCGACTTTGCTTTAGACACATGATTTTTTTGTTTAGAGCCCAGACTTTTTGTTTAGAGCCCCGACTTCTTGAGTAGAGACCCGACTTCTTGTGTAGAGACCCGACTTCTTGTGTAGAGA
>JAHWFP010070333.1:0-24843 GCA_023313725.1 Lithobius niger | reverse complement strand
GACTTCTTGTGTAGAGACCAGACTTCTTGTGTAGAGACCAGACTTCTCGTGTAGAGACCCAACTTTTTGTGTAGAGACCCGACTTCTTGTGTAGAGACCCGAATTTTCATTTAGGGCCTCGACTATTAGTTTAGAACCCGTGGTCTTAAATTTGAGCCCTACTTTTGTTTACTCCCCAATTTTTGTTTACACTCCCAATTTTCAGTTTAGAACCCCAACTTTTTGTTTAGGCCCCAACTTTTTGTTTAGAGCCCCAACTTTTTGTTTAGAGCCCCAACCTTTTGTTTAGACCCCCGTCTTTTCATTTATTACCCTAAATTTTAGTTTAAAGCCACTACTTTTAGTTTAGAGCTCCGATTTTCCGTTTAGACCCGACTTAGTTAAGAAGCCACTACTTTTTGTTTAAACCCCCAACTTTTTTGTTTAGAACGACGACTTTTAGTTTGTGAGTCCTAACTTTTTGTTTTAATTTTAATTTAGCCTCGACTTTTAATTTAGAGCTAGAGCCCTACTTTTTGTTTAGAGCCCCAAATTTTTGTTTGGCACCCCTAGTTTTACATTCCCAACTTTTAATTTAGTACCCTGACTTTTAGTTTAGAACCCACAGTTTTAATTTACAGCCCTACTTTTCGTTTACACTCCCCAATGTTTTGTTTACTCTCCCAACTTCTAGGTTTACAGCCCAAACTCTCTGTTTAGACCTCCATCTTTCATTTAGACCTCCAACTTTTAGTTTATAACACTGTATTTTAGTCTGTGTACCAACTTTTAGTTTACACCCCCACATTTAGTTTATATATAGCCCAACTTTCAGGTTAGAGATACGACTATTAGTTTAAGAGGCCGAACTTTTCGTTTGGTCTGACTTTAGTGATAGAACCCCAAATTTTAGTTAATAGCCCAGACTTTTAGTTTAGACCCCACACATTTTAGTTTAGATCCCCATTTTTTAGTTAAGTGCACTGACTATTAGTTTAGAGCCACATCTTTTAATTTAATGGTCAGACTTTTTGTATAGAGCGCTTAATTTTCAATTACAGCCCTGAGATTTAGTTTAAAGTCCTGACTTTTTGTTTACACCCCAACTTTTAGATTAGACTCGTTATTTCATTTGGGCCGCCGACTTTTTGTTTACACCTTAACGTTGCAATTACAGCACCAACATATAGTTTAAAACCCCAACTTATAGTTTAGAGCACCAACTATTCGTTTATAGCCCAGACTTTTCGTTTAGAACCCCTACTTTTAAGTTACAGAGCTACTTTAGGTTTACACTCCCCGACTTCTAGTTTACACTGCTGAGTACTGAATTTTCGGTTATCTTTTAGTTTACAGCCACAACGTTTTGTTGACAGCCGCATCTTTTTGTTTATACAACTGACTTTTAGTCTGTGCACCGAATTTTAATTTACATCCCCACATTTAGTTTAGAGCCAGACTTTCAGGTTAGAGATATGACTTTTAGTTTAGAGGTCGAACTTTTCGTTTAGTCTGACTTTAGTTTAGAACCCAAATTTTTGGTTAATAGCCCAGACTTTTAGTTTAGACTTTGTGTTTTAGTTTAGTGCCCTGACTATTAGTTTAGAGCTACATCTTTTAATTTAGTGGTCGGACTTTTAGTTTAGAGCGCTTAACTTTCGATTAAAGTCCTGACTTTTAGTTTAAGAGTCCTGTCTTTTTAATTATACCCCAACTTTTAAATTATACCCGACATGTCATTTAGACCACTGACTTTTTGTTTACACCCTGACATTGCAATTACAGCATCAATATTTAGTTTAATAATAATAAGTTTACCACGGTTCAGTGGAAGGTTTCCAGAAGGGAGGTGAACCGCTGACACCGGAACCTGATCAGAGATGCTGTTAATTTTGGCCCATATAAAATGGTAAGCTAATTTGGTCTTTTGAGGAAGGCGTGTAGAGACTGCCCATCCAACATCCTGTGGAACTCAGATTCTGTGCTCATGCATACCGTTTCCGTGCTAAGGGAATTCCAAATAGGGATGACCCGAATGGAAAAGAAATTTCTTTGGCAGTCAAGATGAGAACCCGGAACTGCCAGTTTATAGGGATTTCCCCTTGTGTAGTGGTGACTGGGTGCCAGGTCGAAAAAAGGTAAATCAACAGAGATAAGTCCACTGAGAATCTTAAATGTAAGAAGAAGATCAAATTTAATCCTACGCAGTTCTAAGAATTCCAGGCCCGTTCTCGAAAGGCGCTCGATATGGTTTATATCGCGAAGACCTGGCAAACCTGTTGTGAATTTGCGCTGTACCGATTCAATCAGATCAATATCCTTCGCAAGGTATGGGGACCAGACTGGTGTTGCATATTCCAACAATGGGCGCACAAATACCTTAAACGCCCAAACCCTCATTTTTAAGTTGCCGGATGTAAAGCATTTATTTACTACTGCCATTCGTCTGAATGACAACGCGCTAATCTTTTGGCAGTGTAGAGAAGATTCAAGGTTTGGAGAGAACCAAATTCCCAGATCTCTCACTTCATTTGCAGAAGGCAAGATTTCGTTTCTGAGAGTGTATTCATGACATGAGCTTCCACTACCCACATGAAAGGAGTGGCATTTATTTACCGAAAGTGGGAGCTGCCAAGCCTCAGACCACTTCTCCACGTTTAGTATTTCAGCACAAAGAACCAGAGAACAAGCGGAATGGATGTTCTCCGTGCCTACCTTAAGGTCATCAGCGAATTTGAAGCCAAAAGTATTATCGTTTGCAAAAGTTAAATCATTTAAATAAATAACGAAAAGGAGTGGCCGAGCACCGACCCCTGGGGGACCCCACAAGTTACCATTTGACTTAATGGGAGAGTTTAAAAACCCACTTATAGTTTAGAGCTCCAACTTTTAATTTACAGCCTACTTTTTGTTTACACTCCCCGACTTCTAGTTTACACTACTGAGTAGTGACTTTTCGGTTACATCTTCCAACTTTTTGTTTAGAGCCCCAACTTTCTATTTAGTCGTAGGTCTATTCACTTACCCCCCCCCCCCCCTCCCTCACGCCGAGATTTTGTTTAGAATTTTGTATTTTACTTTAAAGCCACGATTTTTAGTTTAGAGCCCTGATTTTTCCTTTTGTGCCCCCGATTTTTCGTTTTGAGCCCAACTTTTTGTTTCGAAATCCAACTTTTAGCTTACATCCGCGACTTTTAGTTTCGAGCCCCAACTTTTAGTTTACATCCTCGACTTTTCATTTAGACCGCCGATTTTTCGTTTAGACCACGATTTTTCGTTTAGACCTCGACTTTTAATTTAAAACCCCGACTTTTCATTTACACCCCTAACTTTTAATTTAAAGCTCTTACTTTTTGTTTAGAACTCCCGACTTTCCGTTTAAACCCAGACTATTCGTTTAAACCCCCGACTTTTTGTTTAGAACCTTGACTTTTCATTTAGTGTCCTGACTATTAGTTTTATAGCCCCTACATCTAATTTACTTACTGACTATTGGATTACACCCGACATAGAACTCTTAATATTTTGTATGGACTACCTATGGAAGGGTGGAAAAATAGATGAGAATGGTGGAGCCCTCCAGGTCTTCCTAGAAGTGGTTATAAAGGAAAACCTCAAAGCACTGGAAGAGGTAGGGCGTGGAACGACTCGCAGCAGACATCAACAGGATCTTCGACACCACTGGTTACTGTGGATCCGGTCTAGGTGAAACCTGGACAACTGACCTGTTGATGCAGATGCCTGTTCCTCAGGAGCGGCGCTGTCGTGAGGAGACTGGGTTGCTGAATTAGGGAAAATCAAGAAGCTGTAAGTGGTAGGCTACGAGGGACGACAGATAAAGAAGGACGAAGTTCAAGAAGAGCTGCAGGCGGTGGTTGACAAGGGATTACAGGCAGTCTGTAATGACAGGCCTAGCACTACGTATGAAGACGTACCACTCCTTTCGGGCAGTAAAGGAAATGAGACAGCAGCCCTTCGGAAAGGGACCCTTGTAGATGCGTCGACGGCTGCACTGTCGAGAGCTGATGCTGGGTCAAGAAGAATGAAGGACGACGGCCAGTAAAGCCCCATAGCCTGTGATGGCGGCAGGCAGCAAACGGGACAGTCCAGAAACGCTGTAAATGAAGGGCAGTGAGTGAACGTCATCGAAGGATGACATACGACGTAATCTGGAACAAGTGACTTTGATCTTGCAAAGTCTAGCCCGAAGGACCAAAAGGCCAAGGACTGAAGCCCTGGGGCAGGAGGCGCAGCGATTGAGACCTGCTGTTGGCAGAAGCGACGACCGATGGGTCATCCCCTGTTATCGCAGTAGTGTTAAAGCCTGATGAAGGGCGAAGGGCTGTTGACGAGGGGCCAGCTACCGACGGAGTTAAAGGAGGCCTGTTGCTGGCAGAGTGACAAACAAAGGACCATCCAGCGCAGTAGCAGCAGTGCTGAAGCTTGAAGAAGGACGAAGGGTTGATGAAGAGTGTCCAATTACCGACGATACAAGCATTGAGGAAGGTGCATGCGAAAGCTCCAGGTAATATGAAGATTCTCCCAGAGAACTTGTTCTTGTCAGGAGAATCTAAATTCTCTGGGAAGAATCCGACGAAACCTGTGTTACAAGATTGGGATCCTTCGCTATGCCTACGGCGCATTTTTATCTCATTAAAGCAGTCATTTATGCAAAATATTGCGTCACTTCTGCCTCTATCCTACTTCCCCCTACCCTATTCGCGTTCAGTCACTCTTTCTTGCTGAGGCGGGCGGGCCCTTGTTTGAAACACAGTTTCGTCGGATTCTTCTCCTGACAAGAACAAGTTCTCTGGGAGAATCTTCATTTCTCTTTCACAGAATCATCCTCACTGTGTTACAAGATTGGGATAGATTAGGAAGCATACACACCTCGGAATCGCTCCGAAGATGGCTTTGGTGACCTTGGTCCCACGTGGTAATCATCCGGTACCTACATCCCAGACCACCCAGGGACCCCACTCATCCGCCACCTCGGCATCCAAGTACTGGTCCCAGAGCAGGGCCCCTGCGCTTCTCATGGCATACAGTCCATCTGTGGCCCAGGCTAAACGCCGACGAACCAGGCTGCACACTGCCAGTCCAGTGTCACCAGTACTGCCCACTTTACTCGATCCACGATGAGCGCAACGTCCTATTAAAGGACATGGGGGAAAAGGGTACGGAAAGAACGGACTCCAGTTTACACTGAACGCATCAAACTCTGCCCCTGGGTATCGTCCCCACGACCCATATTGCTGCAATTGGGCCGTCGTCTCTGATGCGAAGAAATCCACGTCTGGCGTTCCAAACCACCTACAAATCTTCTGGAACGCAGCAGTACACAATCGAAAGTCAAATCTGTCGCAGAAATTTCGAAACGGATCATCCGTTGTCACATTCAACTTCCCCGGCACAAATGCCGCCTGTACCACACAACCCAGCTGACTTCTACGCTGCTCTAGGCTACGGACCACGGCATTTAGCGTCTGGGATTTCGTCCCCCCTTCATGATTCACGTACAACACGGCCACCACATTATCCGAAAGGATTTGTTCGACCCGTCCCCTGACCAGGTCTCCAAATATGTCCAGCGCTTTCAGCATAGCCAATAATTTTCTCGCATTTATATGCAAGGCTGCCTCCCTGGGCTGCCACCTAACCTGCTCTTGCGAATCACCTGTGGCCGCTCCCCAGCCCATGTCCGAAGCGTCCGTTGTCACCACTACTGCGGCCTCCACCGAGACCCAGGATATTGCTACCACCGAGTGACTCAGAGTCTTCGTCCACCAGATCAAATCCTCGCAAGATCCATGCAAGATGCTTCCTTCGTGCACCCCGCACGACACAAGGCCGCCAGGTCGTGTTGCCCCCAACGTGTGTGCAACTTGCCGTTCTCCACGGCACACAACAAACTTTCCGCCAGGCCCAACAACTTTTGAAGCTCTTTGACAACAGTGACCGGGTTTCGTTGCAGCACCACTACCAATCGTACCATAAGAGCTTGTTTCTCAGGTGGTAGCACAAAAAGGGGTGATTTTAGATCCAACTTCATACCCAAAAACTGCAAAGCTTGCGACGGTACCAGAATACTCTTTCCATAATTTACGAAAAAGCCTAACGCAAGGTTTCCAACGCCCTCCGCACATCATGCCGTACACAGGCTGCGGACGGACCTATCACAGCAAAACCATCCAGGTAAACGAAAATCAACACACCAGCCCACCACCGACACCCGGGGCCGAAGCCAAACCAAATAGCAGAACACAAAAGCGGTATAGACAACCCTGCCAGGAAAACATTTAACTACCGTCACGCACCGTCCTTTATTGCCACTGCATAATTCGCTTGAGACAGATCGAAGGTAGCCATCCACCACCCTGGCTGTAAAAGCTCCACTACCCTCTCGTAGTGTATCTAAGTAGGACCTTCTTACCACTACAAACTCATTCAAGCCTTTCAGGTTCAAAATTATCTGATCGATCCGTCTGGCTTTGCCACTGAAAAAATTGGGGATACAAATCCCACGCTCCCGTTTTTAACCCTATCAATTACACCTTGAGCTAACATCTCGCTTAATTTCGGGGTAATCTCTTTCGCATCATCAAGTAATGGCGGTCTCGCCGAAACCGCCCTCAGCGGTGGCATATTTCCCAACTCTAGACCAGCTCCGTCTACAATATCCAACACCGCCGGCGACGCCCCAATGGCCGCCCAGTCTGCAAGACGGCCCCTCAAACTCCCAGCACACTATGTGCTCATTATTTTTAAGCTCTGTTCCAGCTTTTGTTCTCAAACAATCCAACCGCTCACATAAAGTTATCTACTCACGCTCGGTAGAGCCGATGCCTCTGCACGCCCCAGCGTTCCGCATCACCCAAAAATAAAACTTTTTAAACCGAACCATTCGTACTTTTTATCACCACCAACAACCACTTTTTCCATAGTCCGCCATTCGTGGTTCCTTTCGGTACGGTCAGTTACCGACTCCGACAATGGGTTTCACATATGAACTCCCAACTGCACGTCTCTTTCACTATCTCCTCGTTACTCTCCAAATTCGGCTACACAAACCAAAAATAAACACTACGAATCTGACAATCCGTACTAAACCACTGCCGAAACGTTCTCAAGAAGCAATTATATCCACGTGCGGACGTAATTGACCGGCCTAACAGGCCGCCACGTTTTTATTCCCGCAAAACTGGCCGTCACCATGCCAGCCGCCATCTTAATACTTTCCAACCAGTCTCGACAGAAATACTCACCACCAACCGCGCAGCCTCTTAGCCACGCTGCTTGCTTGGAAAGATGGCGCTCTTCAGTTCAACTGTGAAAACGAACGTTCGAAACAAATTTTTCTTAGTAATTCAACAATCTTACCTCAAGACCTTCTGACTCCGCACGCCAGCGGCAAGAAAAAAAGAGTGAGTGGACGGGAACAGGATAGAGGGAAGTGGGACAGAGGCGGAAAGTGACGCAATATTTTGCATAAATGACTGCATTAATGAGATAAAAACGCGCCATAGGCATAGGGAAGGATCCCAATCTTGTAACACAAGATGAGGATTCCGCGAAAGAGAAGTAAATTTTCATCATCATATAGAAATTAAACTTTTACTTTTCAGTTTCACTTTTTAAAAGGACGTACGTTCTCACTATATTTGAGCACCCAGCACGAAATACCCTTTGCAACATTTACATAGGTTAAAGTGAATGTAGCAAGACCAGTTCTCATGAGGGAAAAAATAGGAAAATGAATGCCTTTGTAAAATTTAAACGCGTCTGAAGAAACGTTGCAAAACTGAGCCATACAGGAAAGCTAATCAGGAGGAATGTAACAACAAATTCAAATGTTTTTGTACACTTTTTTTTAAGGAGTCCAGTTGTGGTCGCACGTCTCCCTGCTCCACGATGCTATCCACTAGTTTGTGCTTTGTTCATTGTATTCGGAATCCCAGGGAACCTTCACAAAGCTCTAGACCCTCCTTTGGACTTGTTTTTTTTGTTTGTTTGTTTTACAATTACTTAATTTCTGCTTGGTGACAACAGTTGATGGTGCTCGGGAACGGGTTAAGAAGTCCATGGTAAGGCGCACATGCTTGCTTGCATGCTTGGTTATTATATTCCGCACACCAAAAAAATAAAAAATTAATTAACGTTAACACACAACTCACATTAAAAGTATGTTCCAGGCGATAGACTGAAGCAGAGTTCATGGCACTAACAACTTCGAGGACACCATTGAAGTTATTCAAATCCTGAAGCACAATCATCACTTCCAGGATGCGGGTAACAACACTCAGTCGTTCATCAATATTCTCCGCTTCAACGACCCATTTCTCCAACCACAGAGTAAACTATATTGCAAAAAAAAAAATGTGAATTACGATTTGCAGTCACACACACGCCCAACAAAACAATAGCGCCTACTGTTATTCTCTCAACAGCAATCTGAGACTTTTTAAAACACTTTTCAAGTTTTAAAAAATTATATCATTGTAATAAACCAGTTCCTGTCTCGATATTCAAAACTGGACCACAGAGTTGTTAAAACTACTACTATAATGGTACTCCACGGCTATTATTCCCCGAATTTAAACAAGGCAGTCACGATGTGGCTCACTTGCAGCATCCAGCTGCCAACTTGCTGCCCTGACAAGAGCAATGCGAACACTAGCTGCGCATGCGTGGTGGTGCTATTCAGAGGAGATGGGCAGAGAGTGGATGGGGAAGCGAATAAGCTATGTGACAAATACACCCCCCCCCCCCCCCAGCAGAAAATTGACCTACGAACAATTTGTGGAGTGATTGCTGATGCCATAACAATTTTAATCCCCAATTGTAGTGAAAATCGACAATTACAATCATGACCAACAATCTTTAACAATTTATAAAATGACAACCACTACTAGGAAAACATCGTTCGTTACGGGAGGCTGCGAGGAGCGTCGGTTACAAATTTGAAGCAGACGACAATGATGTAGGAACACACGGAGGCCAAAAACTTTCGTCGGAGTGCCTGAGGATGATGGCAGCCAGCCACCGAAAATTAGCTGGACATTAATAAAATGTCCCCGTTGTGAAAATGAGCGGACATTTTCTACATAATTCCAGTAATTATGACTCTAATAACAACCACTACTGTAATAATTATTGATTTCAATAAAATCGCTGAATTCATCACAAGGCCCTTTTTTTTTGTCTCTTTCGAACATTGTTTTCGTTTGACCTTTCAAAGTCAATTTAAAACACATAAAACGACGATTCACAAAAAGAACGGAAGGTTAATACTGCTTAAAATTAGTTTTTGCTATCCTGAAATACTTTACCTTCAGTACTATAAGCTAAAATTGCTTATTTTATGCTTTTCATTGCTCAAAATTAATTGATTAAAATTGTATGCCATTATTCATAATCGCCGTGTATATATATGATTGAAGTCCTCTCTCCAGCAAAACTAAAACTATTAATTTCTCCGTTTATATTCAATATATTTCGACCAAACTTGGCCAGATAGTAGATAGCAACTTTTCCAAACTTTACACCAACTTTTATGCAATTCCGCGCAAGAGTAAACGTAGGGAGCCACACGTAAATTTGAAAACTGTTCACTTGTTGTTGTTCTTGTTCTGGTTCTTGTTCTTGGCTGACACGGTTTCAGAAAAAACTACTGCACCTACCTAAAATCTGAAATATGATCAGAGCCAGAAATTTCCCTGGGCTTCAACCTTACAGGGACCACTTTTCCAATTGGTCCATCCATTCCGCAGTTACGGGACCCAAAACGATCATTTTGATTGTTTTACATTGTTTTAACCATTGTATTTAGGGAACAATGCCACTCAGCAAACTCCAGATCCATTCTTCGTGCATGCAACAATCGACTGCATGCATAAACCTGTATAGCGCGACACCATAGCCGTAAAAAAGGTACACGGATTTCAAACAAAAATGTCAAGTGTGCCGTAAAAAAAAGGGGTTATATGATTGAAGTTTCATTTTACTTGTTAAAATATACACGGATAAAAATTGGTGATTTTTAATTGAAATAAGCAAATGTACAATTCAGATAATTGCATCTGTTTAAGTGCTGTTGTGCTTTACCAATCATATACGTTACGTAAAGCACAACATCACTTAAACAGATGCAATTTTCTGAATTGTACATTTGATTATTTCAATTAAAAATCACCAATTTTTATCCGTGTACATTTTAACAATTAAAATGAAACTTCAATCATATAACCCCTTTTTTTACGGCACACTTGACGTTTTTGTTTGTAATAATAATCTAGCTTCCCACTAGGAGCACTGCTTCCATTCCGCTATAGTGTAGGAAGCGCCACCATTGTCCTCATATCACTTGCGGGGAGGCAAGGAGGTTCTGCTGAAGGTACGTATTATAGGATAGTAAAAATTAATTTTAAGCAGTGTTAAAATTCTGTTTCTTACTATCTGAAAAACACTCAGTACTATATGATGACTTTGTCGTATTGCAGGAGGGTCGCTGCTAGAGAATAAATGTTATTATACCACTAGCTGACAGCCCGTCTAAAGATGGGTGAATTTATTTTATAATTCAATTAAAATGTCTTGACTTTCTATCGCCTCCTCTATCCCCTTCCCAGCCCACTCCACAGTGTAACATTAAAAAAATTCTTTAGCTCCTTTTTTGTTTTCTGGTCTTCCCCAACTACAATAAAGACCATTGAATACAATGGTTCAGATACCAAAATCCGTTGCTCGTCCTTCCTCGTGAGGGATTCGTTGTTCAGCAGCTGGCGGAAACCGACTGCCGACTGTGGCAGATGAATCGGCAACTTCTTAGTCGACCCCGAGTTCGCTAGTGTCTCGAGAGGAGGATCCGCCGGATCGTGCTCCAACTGAACCGCCTGTTTGCAGTATGGGGTTTCGTGGTAAACTCTGCAAAGCTCTTCCAGTTAATAAATCCCGGTCCATCCTCAAAGGGATCAACTGTGTCCGTAGATTCTGGCACCTTCTTTTTGCTGGACACCTCTTCGACCCATCTTTCCTCCTTTTGCTCCTGCTCTTCCCGAAAAGTTTTGTTATTCCGGAAGATCTCCTCTTCATTAAATTCGATCTTCCTGTGTTTGGCAGGAGGGTGGGGGTGGGGGTGATGCTATTTTTCTCGTGGACAAAGAGTAACCATCACTGTAGTACTCGTAGTCCGGCCCCCTCCTCCTCATTGTCTTGTTCAAAGTCTAGTTCGTAGTCTTGTTCCTACGGTGGATATTCCCCTTCCTCCATTTCTGTGAAAGGGGTGACCACTTTAATAGGTGAAGATTGCGTAGCCGTGGAACGTCATTCCTTTAATGTCGGTGAAGCGGCGAACCTCGGGGTGTTTGCGATGATACGACGTGCACTTTTGTTGCGTGTGGGGGTCGCTTGTGAAGCGATTGCGTGTGATGAGCGATGTGGAGTTGCGATGCTGCGATGCGCTGCTGCGATGTTGCGAACCACTACAGTTTTACAATCCTCCGATCGCCGGCGAACTGTACACTCTTTTCACCTGCTCGTTCGGCCCTTAGTTCTATTATCATTTGCGTAAAGGACCGCTTCGCTGGTTCGCTTGCGATGTGGCCTGGCGGCGTGGGGCTGCTTTCCCCCCACCGCAAACCCTTTTCCCGGATGCGGGTGGGGTGCCCTAGCCCTGGCTACAGCCCTGCCCGCTTGCCCTTTTCTCGGGCGCGGGAGGGGGTTTTGTAGCACCAACCCGACCGCTTACCCTTTGCTCGGGTGCTGTCGGTGGTTGTGACCCTTTCGAGTATTTCCCAGTGCCTATATTTTTTCTACTAGAGCTACCTTTTTCGTGTTCGGAAGCTCTTTCTTTCCAACCCGAAGAACCTCCACTCTTCTCACCAGTCGATTTAGACGGGGCACTCCTGTGGTCACTATCATGCACTAACTATTAACTTTCACTTTTAAGTGATCCATGGCCGGATTTTCCCGCCTTTTCAGCGATCGCCGGCGAACCCTTTGTCTCACGGGACGACGGTTTCGCTCCTTCCAAGTGCACGGATATGTCCTCGTTAAGCATCACCAGTTTCTCATCTAAAACGGTCGACATATTCTCCTTCACACAATCGCCCTGGGAATCTTTTGACAACATAGTGTTACTTGCCATCAAGGCATTTAAGCTAGCTACGAGGGTCGAGATTGATCCTTGCATTTCATTTAGGTGGCCATCTACGTGGTTGATCACTCTGGCACTCACTGTATCTGTTAACTTCCATCTTGTTTGATCTTGATTCTAACACAGCCACCGCTGTTTCCCTTGCTGCCGTGAGCATCGACCCGAGCGAGCGTTCCGGGTAAATTGATTTGGCATTGTCCGGAAAACCATCGAGTTCGGACGTGGTGTCTGAGCCCTCACCAACCAAGCCCTCGACGAAAATCGGTGCAGTCGGAGACTAGTTTTCGACTGAGATCCTTTTTCTGCCTTCCTTTTAAGTTGCTCCTTTCTTTGGTCGGAGTGGCGCCAAGTATAAAGGATCTTCTTTATTGAATTGTCCTTGTTAAGTTCACAAATGTCACACAACTCGTTAACAAAGTCACACTTACGGCACCGACGACAAAGGGGATGCAGGTCTCTTGGCATCTTCTGACATGTACACGATGAATAATTACCGTTCTTCAACAGTTCGGCGATATTATCCGTTTCTTCGTCACCAGTTTCACGATCTTGAACGTTCCGATCGTCACGATCTTTACGACTTTCATCATCACCATGTTGTGAATGATCGGCGGTCATTGTTTGGCAAGGAACGACGCGTGCGACTACAGTCAACGCGTGCTCAAAAGCGAATGCGGTTTTTTCCACCAGGAGGCAGGCGGCTGCAGTAGGTAGACTATGCAGCACGCCTAGCGAAGAAAGCTGACAACTGGCGTTGAAATCGTTTAAAATTATTAATAATTTTGTTTGAGCATGGGAAAAAGACAAATTAGCAAATTTAGCACAGAGTACTGAAGATAAGTATTTTGCAGATAGTAAGATAGCCGATTCCGGTACTTTTTCTGGTACTTGTTTACCCGGTACCGGTCCGATATCGGTACCAGTGGTACCTGCAGCCGGTCCCGGTACCAGTATTGGTATCATCTGCACAGCCTTAATTATTTAACGACAAGAATGGTAATTCTATATTTCCATTCCTCCAGGCCATTTTTGTTCTATAACTGCTATTTTTGCCGCATTGTTTTTTATTTTCCGTCTAAAAATCGCTGCAGGCGGAGTCTGAGAACCAACTTTTCTTTTTTAATGGCCTATCTCCAATTTTTTTTCTATTAATAACTTACTATAGATTTCTTTTTTCCGGTTGTCAGCGTACAGAGCACCCTACCAATATCCACTAGTTTTTATTAATTTTTATGTCTTAGATTAATTATAATTTTAGTAAAACATCTTTTGAAAAACTTTGTAAGATCACCACCTCCCAGCTTTAATGTGCCGGATTTCTGATTTGCTCATTTCAGTGTTGACTTTTGTCTCTGGGTTCCACAACAAGCAATCTTGCAAGTAATACTGCTAAGGATCGTGCAGTTAAGTAACGCCACAAAAGTTGTACAGTTATCCGAATTCTTCAAATAACAAAAGGTAAATAAGATAGTAAACAAAAGTTAACGGCACCTGTTCCGGCACCGGTAGCATCGGCCAGTGCTTAGCTCCGGAACCGGCTCCAATCGATCCCTGCCAACTAATTATCGTTTAATTATTAACTACATGACATATTAGAAATTGTTTAAATCAGTAATTCTATAGTATGTAAGTAAAGATGATACGTTTTGCTGCAATTTATCGAAAATAAGAATTTCTTTTCTTACTATGAAACTCGAAAAGTTTGAGTTTTAAGTTTTCACGACTGACTCGAGCTTACGCAGCAAAATCAAACTCTAACTCGACTTGAAATTTGAGTTTCATGCACTCCATAACAATCTACGGCTTAAAATAATATTTTATCACCTGATGGCTTTTAACTTACATTTGTTGAATGATGAATCATCTTCAGCAGATTGGGTGATGTTTTGTCCTTGTCCTTCTTTGTCCAAACTGTGCCAACCAATTCAGACGGTTTGACAGCCCGATACAAGTCAAACTCCAAAAGAGTTAACTGACGAGCCAATTCGATGGGATGCAACTAAAAGGCAAAAAAAAAAATAGCTATAAAACAAGATAAATTCTAGCAATGGTACCCCAACATCACCAAACAATCTTACCATCGCAAAATTAAAAGGAAGATTTACCATTCCCCACCTTGAATTGGTAAAGCTGGTTTTATCTCTAGAATACCTGCCCAATTGAATTTTTGCATTATTGTCTGCATTAAGACGAAAATTCCTGACAAGAGTTACAAATCCCTGCTTTATCACACCAATGGACCCAATACTAGCCAGATCCAGGAACATCAAGTGACGCACTTGCACAAATCGGCGGTCATTTTTATGTAGTTGTCAAGTGGATGCTACCACTAGGGATAAAAACAGATTTTCCAATTCAGGCTGGAAAATGATAAATGAAGCATTTTTATCTTAGAATACCATCCCCAATAAAATTTTGCTTTGTTGAGACTTCGACAAACTGGATGGTGACAGTTGCTGCCGCTGCCTGCTGGTTTGGTGGATTCCATGCGGTTGCCTCGAATTTTCTGTACACAAAGCCGTTCGAGGGCAGCAGCTTGGAAGGATATGTCTCGAAGATAGTAAGAAGCGACGAAGGTCTCGCACTTCCATGAGGCAACCTGAAGGATTTTTTCTAATGAAATTTGATTGTAGGCAGACCAAGAGCCGGGCGGTCTTCTTGACATTGTTGGAGGTGGTGGATTCATCCATGTGATCATAGGCGAATCCAAGCTGATTTAACTTGTCCTTTACTGGAGGCGAATCCAAGAAGCAATCATGGCTGGCGTAGCTTGTCCTGTACTAGATCTGTAAGGGAGGACTAAGTCCGTTCGGCATTTTCTCCACTTTGGACCCTTAGTTGTTGCATCAAGGCAGAAGCACAGCATTTTAACAGGTCACTGAAAGTCTCTCCTCTTCACCCCGTGCAAGGGGACGTATCACAGGAACCATGAAGGACTTTGATGCTTCTGTGGATGCTTGGGTATTTGTTCTGAAGGAAGCTCGGTGTAAAGGTCTCATTGGGCTGTAGTTTGGGTCAAATTGTAGATAAACCTTGTCCACGTTGAGGGCTTGAAGATTACTGCAGTGTTTCCAGAAGCCAAGGCGGTAGAGCAGGACGAGTGAGTTGCGGTGCAGGAGTGCTAACGAAACTTGTCCCAGTGGTTCAGAGAGTTCATTTAGGAGGCTAGTAAACACTAAGAAGAGATGCCATTGTGGAAATAGCTTCCTCGTGATTGGTCTTTCTACAACGAAGGCGCTGATGAAGTTGGTTATTCTAAAGGCTTGTTGAAGGCTTTTGAAGCCCTCAAAGTAGCGGGATAAACCCCGGTCGTTGAACAGAGGCATATCCCACTACTTTGAGTACCGAATTTATGGCCTAAAAAAAAAACTTTGATAGTGGACATATTCATCCCAAAAGAAAAGAGGACTTTCAGGCACTCCGTTAGTTGAGCTGGAGGTGGAACCAGGGGATTAGTCTGGTTTCCACTGGACCAACGATGCCATCAAAGTCAATTGAGGTTATAAATCATTCTGTCAACACTCGGAGACAGCAGACGAGGAGGATGGCAACTTGCTCCGAAAGGCTACCCACCTGGAGACGTTGGAAGATACGCTGTACTTGTTTATTATATTTAGATTGAAGATCAGGGGGTTTCCTCCAGTCTTCTTTAGCACCAGGGCGATCGGATGGTACAAGTTGGTGTAAAGAAGTCCTGTCTTCAAACCCTACTGGAGAGGTGTACCAACTCAAAATCCTGGGGAACTTGAACTTTGCAAAAATCGACGCATCGAACTACCTGCCATTTAGGCCTATTTTGAAAAACCGGACACTCTTTTCTTCACAACTTCAAGAATAATGGACCAAATCGTCTCCAGTTTTGAGTAAATCCAAGCGTGAACTTTTCCACAACTTTCTGTCGCAACAGAACTCTTTGATTCCATTCCTACGATTTTATATTTACACGAATCCCTTTGCCTCTGGTAGCGCTCACGCTACAAATTGAAGACGCCATTATTCAACATGGTAAATTTTCTTTTTCGTTATTATTTTTGCATAAAGCACGTAGCTAAGTGGCTGTAATTAGGAAAGGGGTGCTGTCTGATGCCCAGCCCCTTGCACATACATGCCTTGAATCATTTTATGAAACTTTTAATCTGAAACTTCGCAGTTTAAATTCCCAACCACGATGTAGCATTAGCGCTGACGTTTATTAAGTGTTTGCCTTATTTTCACTTCAACCAACAAGTACTAACTGTTCAATATTAACTATAACTTGTTTAAAAGACTAAAATTGTAGGGCCCAAACCTGCTTAATTTTAGTTTTTATTGCCTATCCAAAACTTACATTACCTTTTTTATAGCAGTTTCCCCTTTTGAGCATTGTGAATCCCCTAAAAGTTTGAAAGTTGTCTTCCCTGCCGGGCTCGTATGGTACAGTGCATGTGCGGGCTTGGGCCAGCTTATATAAGCTCCAGCGCTGCGACCTGTCAGCATCATTTCTCCACATTCCAGAACCTAGTCCATGGAGGGAAGCTGGGCGGGAATTAAGGTAATGTATATTTTTGGATAGGCAATAAAAACTAAACTTAAGCAGGTTCGGGCCCTGCAATTTTAGTCTTTTATAGCCGACGAAAATATACATTACCTTTTTTATAGCAGGCTTGTCACCTGGAGGAGGGCTAGGTTCAAGTCTCCCGTTGTACGAGCTGGCGCCCCAAGGAAAAATCAATTTTTCCTGGTTAAGACACACCTGATCCTTCAACAATTTCACCGAATACAGAACGCGGGCGGATCGACAGTACTCCAAAAAAGGAGGAATTGCATCGACACTCTTGGGTGTGGTTGGGAAATGCGGGTTGCTCTAATATACCTCATGCAGTGGTCTTAACACTGTAGGGGTACAAGGTATATAATCAGGCTAATCTAACCTTGTGGGGAAGAAAGATGACTTGGAGACGCATGGTACTAAGTGATGATTTCTTGGCTGTGGATCGGATTGTAGATTTCAGAAAGTCAATGGAGATGGCTGAGACGCAAGGTGTAGAGGCTTCTGGTCACCAAAGGGAGAAGTAAGAACGTGGATGAAAGATGAGTTCTTCAGTAATTGTTTGATGTTGTTGTTGTTGTTGTTGCAAACGTTGATGGACAGAATGTTCAATAGTATATAACGAAAATTTGAAAGAAACGAAAGATGCAAAGTGAGGGGCAAATTTCCACTGTCCTCTCAGGATGGAGAGGGTCGTTGAAGCGAACACCTCGCTGGCCGGACGTGAAGGCATATGCAGTTGTTGTACTGGATCGACGTTAGGTTATTGAAGAAATCTGAATCCTAAGGCTACTCCTTTGCCTTAGTACGACATACGGAACAAGGCAGATATGAGAGAGGAGAGGTAATGCTGCTGTCTCTCACCAAAGTAAGATGGGGGAACGGGTGGGTGGATCGAGAGGCCTGTTGGTCTGGATGGTGTGAGCCGGGTAGTGACTATGGGGAAGGCGGAATCGGCAACGTTTGGTATTGCACTGGTAGGACCGAGAGGATCAGTCGTAACTAGACCTGAACAGAAGAGGAACCGTTTGGGTGAGGTGGATCGAGAGGATCATCCATGATAGGAGTGTAAGAAGAACCGACCGGCGTAGTTGGATCGGGAGGATTAGTGATGGTGGACGTACTGGTAATATCTACTTGAGGCAGCGGAATCAAGAGGATCGTCTAATGGTGAGAAGAAACGATGTGCTGTTGACGAAGGATCTCCCAGTGGGGAGTTCTTGTCCGTAATTAATTCGAGCTTCTACAGGTCTGGAGGAGCAGGGTGTCAATATGGAACGATGGCATGGATGGTGCCAGGCGGACCAGTCCCGTAGCCAGCCTAAATGGATGGCGGAGACGGTATCATGGCGTGGGAGAGACCAACAGCACAATTCACAGCTCTGGTTCGGATAGCTGACGAGTCAGGTGGATTGAAGACAGATGTACTGATGTGTAGAAGAATAAAAAGAACTCGTAGTGGTGGAACCATGGAACAGGCGGAACTGTGGTGTAAGCGATAGATCTCCTTGTTTATAAGTCCAGAGGGGGAAGAAGCTCTTGAAAGGTCCAGAATGCTGGTCCGAAGTCGAGGCGGCCAAGTGAGAGGAACGAATCGTTGTCCGTGACAAGAGAACATTAGTAAATGCTAGTGTTTCTAAAGGAAGAAGAAAATCCATTACCTAAAGTGGTGGGAAGCGGTCTTTCCAGTCTCTTCCTTGCAGACAGAGGTCTAGTAAGGGGAAGGAAGAGTGGTGAGGAATGTGCTGCTGTCGTTTCTAGTGGTAGCAGTGAAATAAATAGCAGTAGTTCCCAGTGAATAAAATGGTTACACTATTCCGCTTCCTCTGAAGGCAGAAAATGGCAGCGCTGTTAACACCAATTGTTTAATATGTTGAGCGTCTCATCAGTACAGAACAGCTGGGCTGGGCCCAGACAATAAGTGTTTCCTAATTATGGGACATAGCTACCGGTAATCTAAAGGCCAGTCAGAATGCTATCGAAATGGAATGCTGAATACTTCCATAAGATGCTCCATAAATACTTCCACACTAGAAGTCGTGCACGCCTTCAGAACGCAAACAAGTATTTTATACATTTCCAAAATCCCAAAATGAATCCGGTAGCTTATACGAGAATAAACAGCCAAATTGACTTGCTGAGATGTACACAACACGATAATAGTTCCAGTTTACTTCAAACCAGCAAATTTTGGAAAACAGCTAAAGGTTTTCTTCTTCAGGCTAAGGATGTGAGACTCACACGCACCACCAGTCAAGATTGTATCCAACTGTCTGCTTCATTTGAATTACCCACACTTCTACTTGCTTCACAGTGGACCTTGCATCAGCTCTCTTGGTTGTTTTTTTTGAATTTCACTTAACGTGTGGAATGAATTGTTTTCCACTATGCAAGCTGCTGATGGAAGAAAATTATTGCACTTTGTCTCGAGTTTGCCACTAAGTTCTGGGGTCACTATTTTAGTTATTTGTTTGTATGCAGATTCTTGGATGTTCATCAGTTAAATTTCTTTCTCTTGGCAGCGCGGAATAGCAATAGCTTGCAAGGCACGGAGGTGTGCCTCTCTTTAGGAGCTCAACTTCAACGTGATTTCAGTTTTTTCCCAGACAATCTCGTGTTGTATTTTAAGGCTGTGGACTCGTCGTTGCCATTATGTGGACTCCTACACGTTCCACAGACTGAAAGCACACCACGAGATTGACTAGGGAAAAAAATGAAATCATGTTGAAGTCGAACTCTTTCAGAGCGGTATACCTCTAACCTTGGAAGCTATTACTATTCACCACTGCCAAGACAAAGAAATTGAACAGATGAACATCCAAGAACCTGCATACGGGAAGTGAAAGTGAAAACGACAACCAAGAGAGCTGATGCAAGGCCCACTGCGAATCAAGTAGAAGTGTGGAAAATACAATTGAAGCAGACGGTAGGAGTAGAATCTTGACTGGTGGTGCGTGCGAGTCTCGCATCCTCAGCCTGAAGAAGAAAACCTGTAGTAGTTTCGAAAATTTGCTGGTTTGAAATAAACTGTAACTATTTTGGTGTTGAATACATCTCAGTAAGTTAATATGATCGAAAACCAAAGTAAAAGTGCCGAAAAAGCATATACATCCAAAAATTATTTTTGCAATGAAGGTTCTTTAGGGGATCCACATAATGGCAACGACAAGTTAACTGGTTCTACATTACTAATTAACACCATTCACTTATCCAGAGTGCATGTCAAGTTAACTCATTATACTAACTTCTCATCATTAACATGTCATCATATACATAAATTGAATACTGGTAGCATTTACTGAAATAAACAGCCAAGAAATTGTTTTTGCAAAGGAGAATCTTTCGTGGATCCAAACGTAATACAATGACGAACTCGTCATGCAGTACTAATAAGCTCCATTCACTTAATTTAGGTTCATTAGGGGATAATGCTCTTAGAAGACACCAATTTTAATATTTGAAAGAAGACAACGATAATAATCATCATATTATAAAAAAAAAAATAATTGTACCTACAAGTGTTGTAATGCATTTCACAACAGGCAAACATCAAAATCTGTTTTTTATCAGAATTTTAACTGAATGTCCCCCAATTGAATTAATCAGAACAGCATAAGAACTGTTCCCCATAGCATTGTAAATGGTTGCAAATTGTTAGCCAGAATGTAGCTTCAGTACAAAGCTTGAAGTACTGAAACTGTTCATCTGGAAATAATACTTTCGGAGGACTGTATCGACAATTTCGTTAGCTATTCAGAACTTGTCTTCTTAAGCCTCCAATGTTACACAGATAGGTACTTTTACTTACAGTCATCAAATCAAACAGTTCTGCAGCCCGAGTCAAATGCCACTCTATTTTGGGTGGAGAGCGCTCATAGCAAAATGTGATTTCTCGTGGCTCTTCTGAACTTTCAATCTGAAATGAATACGCATGTTACTATTTTGTAAGCCATTAAAAAACAGGCGTCAACAAGCTTCTAGGTTGGTTACTTACTCGTCTTTGTACAATCTTCGTAATTGAGTCGACCCATTTGCGCATAGACTTAGCTTTTACATTTTCTAAGAAACTCTGAAGCTTATTGAGCAAGGAAGGATCTCGCTCAAAATCATAAAAATGATGATCTACCCAATGTCGCAGTACATTAAGCACCCT
Organism: Lithobius niger; assembly: GCA_023313725.1. Taxonomy (NCBI): domain Eukaryota; kingdom Metazoa; phylum Arthropoda; class Chilopoda; order Lithobiomorpha; family Lithobiidae; genus Lithobius; species Lithobius niger. Next base: position 4,029 of record JAHWFP010070333.1, on the reverse strand, counting down.
GTAACAATAACATTACATGCATATTACGTGTGCAGGTTGCAATTTTTTTTCTATAATGAAAGCATACGTTATTATCATGGTTTAAATCAAGAACCCATGACAGCATATGCTTTTAACATAGTTTTTGTCAAATGATATTAAATTTTCTTTGTGTATATTAGTTACTCAGAGCATGTAAGTAAACTATCAAAGTTTAGAAAGCTATCAACAAATCAGAAGCTACACTAAAATGAGAATTTTTGTTTTTCCGCAAAACAACTACCATGCATAACTTACACACAAAAGACCACACCAGACCTTTCTGCTTCAGTAATTATACAGATCGAATCTTTACTCATCTTGATTGGTCACCGACAAACAAACCAGAAATCTTGACAGCGTATCTCACTTAGGAGTGAGTCCTTTGCTTGCATCAAGTTATGCCCACATTAGGAAGATGACGTCACCTTCGTTAATCATCGGATTTTTACAAAAACAAGAAGCTGCTTCTTGTCAGGATTCGGAGAAGTTATGCCCATATTAGTGCAATGATGTGACTTTCATGAAACGCGTGCGTGGCACAGGCCTGCCATAAAAGCATCAGCCCGGGACCTGGCTTCATTTTTCTTCCTCTGGCCGGTGCCTTGGTGACGCAGAGGGGCGGTTGGGCGGATAAACACTAATTTATATTTTCGGTTGAGCAATAAAAACCAATTTCAACCAGGTAACCCTGGTAAACTGATGTTTTTATATGGCAACGAAAATATCCATTACCTGCCTTTTGCAGCATTACATCAGACCTCGTCTCCTACGGAGGTGGGATCATGGTAGCGGATACCCGAGCTGCGAGCTGGCTGCCCCAGAATCAACAGACTCAGTGAACCGTAAGCAATCTAAGGCCCAGGCGAACCCTAACTGCGACTGAGATGTTCCCCTGACCAAGTGGGCCCGAGAGCGGCTGCCACGTAAGTCACTGTTGAGCACAGCAGGGAAAGGGAAGAGTCGCATGGCGAAAAATGTTAATAGTCGACTGCTTCGTCTTGTGGCTTGTTCTTCAATCTTCTTCTTGTCTTGGGTTTCTGCCGTTGGTCGTCTAATAGCCGCCGGTTTGATTTAGTCGTATGTTTTTTTTTTTGGTCGCATTGATGGCCAAGGTAGATGCTTTATACGTTCAGGGGCTACGGTTAAAATAGCTCTATTAAATACTGATAGCTTAGATTACCTTATGGATGTGGGAAAATGGTCCCGAGATCCACAAGGCAATTGTTGTCTTGTTTGGAGAAGATCATCGATTTAGAAGAGGGTGGCGGAAGAACGTCGACCACAAGAAGCAGAGAAAGTGACTGCACAGTGAAGTGACCTGTTGGGCCCGGATGGTCTGAATGGTTTGTGGTGTGGGTGCTAGTGGTGGAAACAGAAGGTTGTCTTTATGCAAGAGGAAAGGTACGGCCGCATCACAGAGCCACGACCCGGGCTTGGATGGCTGAATCGTTTTTGTGGGCGCTGATGGCCGGCCAGTCCCAATGTGCAAGGCTCAAAATGTTAGATAGGTGTAAAGTACAAACGATTATAATGAACAGAACAATGTGGAGTATTGAAGCACTAAGATTGGAAAATACAGAAGAGGGCCAGTGCGTGATAGTCCCGAGGAGCCGGAATTTGATGCGAGATGACAGAGTCAGGGGCCATATTAGGTTGGTGCCATTGCTTGTCAATCAAAAGGTCTAACGAATATGGAACCGACACAGTGCAGGAACGAAAGGTTGTTGTGATCTAGCAGGGAACTAAGTCACCTGTCTCGTCCTGTGTACGACCCGTTTATGGTTGTGGCCTGAGAAGCCAACTGATATCTGGTTGTGAACGGTGGACGACTAGGCAGAGCGTGAAGACTCTTGGAGAGAGAGAGTGGTGTGAAGTTGCCAAGGAGGGTTCGTTGGCAACAGCCAACGAAGGCGGTGTGTGGAAGCTACCGAGAATAATGTAGCTGCCTGCTCGACGATTCGGTTGTAAAGGCGGGTTATTTCTGGTGTATTTTTTACATGCCCAAGCGTCAGTCGTAGTACTAAGTCCCTCCTGGGAAATCATGGCATAATAGGTGGACTTGCTGGTAGCCAAGGAAGACGGGTCTCGGGAACAACTGAGAACAGTTTAGCTGTTCACTTGATGTGTTGGGGAAAGTACGTTTCTTTGAATGCTGGGGTGGCGTACGTCGTCGTAAAGGAGAGTAATGTGCGACGGGAGGGTGATGCCTGCCGTGCAGGGACGATCAGATCTTGTTAAGAGGATGTGGGCCATAGCCCAACCGGTCGTAATGGTGAGTCTAGGTGGGCAAAAGTGGCTGAAGAGAATAATGACTTGAAGCCAAGGCTTGGTCGAGATCCCAATGGCATCATTGGAGTGAAAAAGGAATTGGGGATGCGAGACCGGTGAGGGAGAAGAACACTCATTGTAAGACGGTTCGTTTTTCAACACTATTGTCTCTTCCCGTTTTCAAAACATGTGACCTGTCCGTATGAATCTACAAAATCTTAACGAAAGCCACGTCCTCGAGTTCAAACAATTATCTGCTGTTTCCAGATGAAAAGTTCTAACTGCTCGACTGGGACTGCTCTGACAACAAGATGAAGTGGTTTAACCAATAGTATAAACATTTGCCTAAGCAGTCGGTGTACGCAATGGCGCCGTAGAGAATCATTATAACGGCGAAGAGACTTAGGTCTACTGTGCATCAGAGAGTATGCGGTCTCCTGGGCTGTCACCTTGTTCACTGAATGCTTTCATTTTGTGTGAACGCACAGAAATACTTAAATCAGCCATTGCCTTACGGCGAGGAGACTTAGGACCACTGTATAGAGGGTCCAGTAAATTTTCAACTAGACAGTTAAGTGTCTAATTTGTGGAAGTGAGCGTGTTTGAATTGACATATGGATCCGTGACACACAACGAAGACACAGAAGGCAGAGGGGGAACCGGCACTCGAGCGAAGTGAGGATCCCCCTGCACATCGTCTGCATACAAACCACATGGTACATTGGTGGCCACCATATTGAAATGAGCGGCATCGCTCTCAGCCAACTCGTCCTGAACGATAAACCTCAAAATCACATTAAAGTTTTCACGTAACGCCAGAACTTCTCCCAAAACCGAACCCATAGCCGCACTAATAAGATCGTTAACGCACAATTTCAAATAAATAAAAGATATCAGCACAATATTTATTTGAAATTGTGCGTTAACGATTGCTACGAAGATGATACCCGTGTCAAGTTAAGTGTTAAGACATTTTTAAACTAATAAGATAAAAGTTGAAAAATCACCTTTAGTGTTGCACGGTAAACCGGTACTCACGGTATGGACGGTAAAAAAAAATTACGGTATCAGTATCGTTCCTTTTTTAGCACCACGGTATTACCGTAGCAGCGGTATTACCGTGATGCTGATGACCATTCACGAACCAGCTTTACTCTCTTTTTGATGGCAGCAATTCTTTAAACTAAATTTGCACAAATAGGCGCCAGGTGTGAAATTTGCACGAGGGAGTGAAATCTGATCCCTCTGCTAGGCAGATGAAGTGCCCACATTTCGGAAGGGGGGTGGGGGTAGCAGCTCTTCAGTAACAAGCGTGTCCCAGCGTGTTTGTGTTGTCAATGCCATAATAGCGTTCAATCAACAAGAAAGCGAAGTCACGCTAATAGTAAAAAAATTAACGCAAAGAGCCATATTCGATTCTTTTGTGCTCAAGTGGATAATACACAAAATTATTTCCTAAATTACCGTGATATTACCGTAGACCGCCGTTTTCAGAACCGTACCGTACCGTCCTGCAAAAACTTAATACCGTGCAACACTAATCACCTTATACCAACGCTTATTTTCACAATCACATGAAAAAACAACAAATTTCCGCAAATTTTCGATAGTCAGCAGTCCTGGAGGTGGAATGGCTCAGGCGACTATCATCTTCAGGCTCCACAACAACACAGATCACTGTCAGGATGGCCCACCTAAGCCTCCGTACGCCCTGACACCTCGCGCCCGCTAGCGCCGCTC
>JAHWFP010070332.1:0-14926 GCA_023313725.1 Lithobius niger | reverse complement strand
ATTGCCTATTGTAGGATTGATTACCTTTGACATCTTTAGTGCACCTTTGCGTAGATTCAGATTACTCAGAAACTACTCGAGGCATCTAGTTTCCGTAGTCTTTCTTAGGCGGGGAAAGAAGAGGTGTGTGGTGAATCTTCAGTCAGTATGTGGTTGTGGAGATTTTAACAAGAAATATCCGTTCCTGACAACGCGGAACATCACAAGTTCATAAAAACTAGACATATAAATTTCATTCTCAACGGAAATTTTCCCCTGTTGGTCACCTGCACGAAAACGAAACAATACAAATAAAAACGTTTAAAAGCCCAACATCAGTTCGATGGTCAACAAGGGGCTGCCATGTTAGAGTCCAAGATGGTGGCCCCTTGTTGATCATCGAACTGATGTTGGGCTTTTAAATTTTGTGTTTTTAACGTTTTCATTTCTATTGTTTCGTTTTCGTGCAGGCGACCAAGATGGCAAAATTTCCGTCGAAAATTAATTTTATATGCCCAGTTTTTAAGAACTTGTGGTTTTCTTCGCTGTCAGGAGCGAAAATTTCTTGCTAGGTATGTGGTGTTCCATCGGGCATCAAATACTTAAGATCAAAAGCTGTTAAAGCGACCTGCAGTGAAGTTAGCCTCACTGCAGACTTCTGCTCTTGCTTCTCGTTTATAAAAGAAAAGGATATGAACGGATTAGCTTTAAGGCGGGTGTATACTAGGCTAGTTGACTTGTCCGAGTAATGTGCGAGTCGAATAGACTCGCTACTCGCCCTGTCGAGTAGAGGTTTAGGGCACGTTTACGCAAGGATAATTTTCTCGCTTACTAGTTTTTACTTGGTCAATACTAAATCTGCTGGCTGCTTCTCGCCGTTGTCGGAGAATGCGGCTTTCGAGTTGTCTATACGTAGTAACCATGGCAACAACGCGGACGCAAATTTTCTCCTCGTGCCTCGCGACACGACGTATTATGCGTGCAACATGACAGCGTGATTTATGACAACAAGAAAACAATTTTTACTGCAGTACACGACGACGGACAGATTCCTGAATGCCGGCATTCGATGGTTTGTCTTCGATTCGATAGCCACGAAATGGACGCCATGTTGGATTTTGAATTCTCGCTGCGAGTTGCTATTTATTCTGCCGTCGTTTGATCACTGCTAGGAGCTGTTTTTTTCAGTGAGAAGAGCAAATTTTGGAAATAGCGTGAAAGGGCAACAATGTTGTAGCAATGTTTAAAATTACTGTAGCACTTTGTTCTTTGTCCGTGTTGTTATTTATAATACATTTAATTTGTTGTCTATTACCGCATTCATTTAATATCAACGGGAAATTAATCGTAAATAAATAACGGTTGTCTAGCAAATAGCTTTCGGCGAGCGAGAAGATCTCGTTGCTTAAACGAGCCCTTACATAGGGAGAGTATTGGGCGAGTAAACGGCGAGTAGCGAGTCAACCGGACTCCATATTACTCGGCCCAGTCAACTAGCCTAATGTACACCGGGCTTTATTTTCAACTACTGAGGCTTTCTTGGGACAAGAAGAAAAATCCAGTGCCTAGGAGATTTTCCATACCACAATCGACATGAGCGCATGAGCAGTTTTAGGGCCGTTCTCTTCCCGGATGTATTTAGTGGCCTCTTGTAGAAACCACTGACCACCAGTGATGGCATCCAGAAGAACCACCCATTTCTTTTTTCCAGGAATAAACTTTGGCAAGTAGTTTATCCGTATGGTTGTCACAGCCACTCTTGTTCCTATTTACCCGTGTGTTTTGGTCAGTACCGTAGCTGAGAAATCTGGGGCCCGCTGCAAGAAAACATCTGGGGGCCCCTGCTGCAAGAAAATATCTGGGGTCCCCTATGTTATGTGAATTCAGAAATTATCGGTACGGTGTCGGTGCCAGCTATTTCTTTTAAGCTATATTATTACCATTTATCATGAATTAAACAAAGAACATTTTTTTTTCTGTATTTTTATTTTTTTGTCTGGGGCGGGGGAGGGGGAGGAGTAAATGTTAATTTTCGCTTGGCCTTGCATTTCTTTAAATTCAAGTTGCTCCAACACATTTCAAATCAAAGAACTAATACATGAAATGCGGAGAAAAAAAACACCAGCTATATCTTACTATAGGCACTCCAGCAGTGCATGGTTTAGTTAGCTGACCATCCACATGTAGCGTTTCGACAGAAACGATTGGCTCAAAGTTGTTCATCATTGTTCAACACAAAGAATAATTTCGTTATTTTCTTTTCATTTTCATGTTGCTAGTTATGTTTCATAGGAACTAAGGAAACGAACTGTTAGTTCTGCTGGCCAGCTCATCAAGACATAATTTTGTGCTGACTAGTAAGACGATACCGCAACGAATGAATGCATGTAGGTTTTGAGTGGGTCAGGCAAGCTGTCTGTCTGCTTCGAGCTAGCAGTTCGTGTGTCTAATTGTTTGGAAAGTACGGTAATTAAAAAAACTGAAATTTTTTCTTCTGCAAGCTCGGAATTCTGGGGCCCTCGTTTGAGCGGGGCTCCCCGCCTTGCGGGGGCTGCGGGGGTTACACCTACGGCCCTGGTTTTGGTGTGAAGGACGCTAGCTAGCGAAGATTGCGGTCTTCTGGCCAGCATGGAGTTGGAACCGAAACTATACGGACGGTTTGTTCCAAGGTTGGCCGTCATTGCACAGCTCGAATAGAGTCCGCCACCAGCCTAGTCGTCTCAATGGCGTCTCAGTCGTCGTGTCGGCCATTTGCGCCACGCTTTGCACCCTATCAGACGGTTGTAAAGGGCACCTGGCCATCCCGTACAGCCGGATGGACAAACGGATGGTCGGTCGGTCAACCAAGACGACTGAATCAACGCGACGTTTTGTTCTTCGCACTTCTGTTGCTTTTTAAAACAGCACCGACTGTCCAGGAAGCGACAGAGAGAGGACGAATAAATTAAGTTTGATTTCTACAGCTATAGTAGAGTAGCAAATGATGGATATTTGGCCGAAAACTGCATTTAATGATAGAAGTGTAAAACTTGGCACACTGAAAGTAGTAGGTAAGGGTAACATTTTAAGAGATGGAGCCACCGGAAATTCCTCCCTGGTGAGCAGTTTTGACGTCATCAAAATGGCCGCCACAGCAAATGCTCCAAACTTAATTATATCCCGAACCGCTCAACGAATTTTAATGTTTTTGGTATCAAATGAAAGCTCTTTTTATAAGGGAAAAAAGACCAAGAATGACAATTTGTTGAAAAAAATGTTCCTTTTAAGTTGTAAGCGGTTTATTTCAAAATTAAGCACTTTTCGTAACTTTATTTACGTTTTTCAAACATAGGCCTACCAGTTTTTTTGTAATTTAACTGCAGAACAGATCAATTACTTAAAACGTTCAAATACAAATTAAGAATGTGCATTTCTAAGATAAAGTTCTTTTGTGAGGCTTACTTACAGTTTCCTTTGCAATTTTTGTGTAGCAATGTGCACTTTAGTCCACTTTTTTTTCAGTCACACACATTTTTTCGTCAATCGTTTTTGCATTGACAAGTTAAAAAGTCTTGCACTGCTCATGAAACATCTTACTGGGTTGTCCAAACCGGATATGTGTTCTGTAGAACCCTCCAGCCCTACTCTTCATGTCTGGTCACTTCAAGTGGCTTTTTAGCTGTTCCTGGTTATGTCAGCAACTCTGCAGAATACTTTGGTAGCAACTCCGCAGAATATGTAATCCTAGAGAATCAGCAGCTGGAGAGTATTCTCCATTGTTATATTGTGGGTTGTAGAGCATGTATGGCTTCCTTTACTGTCTGACACCGACTGGTAAAACAGCAGCACATAACGAGGTATTATTGTAATAGACAGAATACATGACAAGTCTTCCTGAGAATGGGACAAACACTCGTATGCTTTAGTTAATTGTGGTCAATCCACATTTCACGTTATAGTCTTTCCACGACTCGCAAAACTGGAGATGTTGTCACACCTTGAGAATGCATGACGCCACCTAAAGCTACAGATTTCTTCTCACTCAGACTTTGGGCGATTACATGTATGGTTATGACTCGGAAGGGTTTTCCAGCCCAAAAATGAACCCATATTGCGTGAAGACCTTCCTTCTGTAATTCATGGAAAAATACGATGGCCAGCGCCACAATATCTGTGTCAACTGTCCTAATACAGACTGCAGCAGTCCCATTTCTCAGACTAGCTTTTACATCACAAGCCAGACAAAAAATCTCATTTTTGTTTTCAGAATTCTTGAAGAACTGTTCCCATGACTTTGGCAAAATATTTCTGGCCCTAACTTCCGTCGTTCTCCTAAACTTTGGCACACTCTAATTTATGATTTAATACTACTATTGTATTAAACGTCCCACACAGTATCAATCATTGCAGCATTTTAGTTATTTAAATAAATACGGATGCAAACGTATTTACGTTTTCTTTTGGACATATATGTCAGACTGCCTGAGTGGGCCAAAGGCTGAAATCTGACCGCTAAGCCATACTGACATGGCCAATTCCCTGCTCAGGCTGTCTGACTTTTAAGTCCAAAAGGCAACGTGAATAGGTTTGTATTCGTACTTGGCTTTCCGTCCTGTTTAATCTTTAATTTTACGCTTTATTGTGTTTTTCTTTCGATTTCATTTGGTGTGTGGTGCGCAAACAAGCTGTCCCTGCAGTGGCGATTGGAAAGTGTTTGTTTGCAGGCATAGTATGTGTGCTTGTTAAATGCTGCCTTTAATTAAAAAGGCCGTGCCAGTACGGCTTACTGTAGGACTTCAGCCTTTCATTTCAAAGGTTCAATTCCCACTCGGGCAGTCTGACATTTAAGCCCAAAAGGCAACGTAAATAGGTTTGCATCCGTGTTTATTTACCACTCGAGCCCATTTGCGCTTCCGTCCTGTTTAATACTTGGCAAATGTTTTTTTTTTAGTCCTGGGCTCGGCAGCTGGCCCATTGTAAATGATTGCTGGTAAAGAAAATTCAGATGCTGTTGCATCAGAGGACATACTAGGATTTTTAATGAATGTCGCTAATTACTCAGGGTCATCGGCACAAAACTCATCATTGTCAATATCTATATATCATCTCTGCATCAGCTTGTGTGGTATTTCCAAAAGAGTTACAAGAGAAGACTTGTTTCCATGTAACATATGGCTGTCTGCTGAAAGCGAGGGAGGGTATGGATGGTTTTCATCACAGAAGAAACGTTCCATACCCATGTTTTGTGTATTGCTTATGACAAATAACTTTGAAAACAAATCGAGATCTTTTTTTTTTTAGAGACTTCACTAACATATTACTAACATTTTTCGTTTGGCAAGCTCTTCAACAAACTCTTTATACTGTAATTTTCCGGATTACTCAATAGTCATTAAAGTATCAACAGATTCATCAGAAAGAGCCAAAATTTCCAAAGGAAAGATTTGCTTTCTTTCGGCCAAAAACGGGTTCCCTATAGTCATCATAACTTTAAGCAGTGATTTGTTTGTCAATCAAATTATGAAAGTATGGAGATTGTAACTTCTTTGCATTATAGTTTGTGCCACTTTTTTCAAACTGTATCAAAAGTTGTGAGACTTCAGGCCCGCTTATTATCCATCTTCGCAATACTGAAGGATCTCTTAGTAACCCGACAGCTTCGTCTTCTTCCGTAACAATCGCATATCTTTGTACTTGGGCTTGATCTAGCCCTATGGCTGAAAAATGTTTACTGCTTTTATGTACCATAAAATTCAGTTTCTGCAATTGCTCATGAAGCTGTGGATGTAGGGTTTGCAAGTTGCTAAATCTTTAACATAAACTGGAAGCCATCTGGCATAGTTACACTGATCCACAAAGGAAAACCACGGAATCAACTTGTTGAGTGATTTTTTATGTTGATTATAGCTTCAACTATGGTGTGCTCCAACAAACATCAGCAACTTTAAAATCTAAACATGTACTTCAGTAGTTGAATGAGACAATTTCTCCTGCCTTCTTTTTCCTCCATTCCAGGAAAGTTCGGTCATTGTATAGTGGAAGGTAGAAACTCAACGTCAAACAAACGCATCTCTCATTAACTGATATAAATATACTGCAGTGATCTGGTGTGCTAACTTTGTTTTTTATTAAATACTATCAACTTTGATGCTAACCTACCTGACGTAACACATCCACTGACAATGTATGGGGCGATCCGCTGCAATCAAGAACTTTCTAGCAGTTTTTCGAAAATCTTGTTCTATATGCAATTAGCCAAACGTAATCAAGCACTTTTCTTCTCTGAATTCAGCAGGCGACGTCCATATTATGTTATTTAGTAACGCATTACTAAAAATTTTAAATGTATATTTCAGAAATGTAATTCAAAGTAATGAAAAGTGCTCAATTTTAAAATAAACAGCTTATAACTGAAAAAGAACATTTTTTTCGATTAATTGCCACTCTTGGTCTTTTTTCCCTAATAAAAAGAGCTTTCATTTGATACCAGAAAAATTAAAATCCGTTGAACGGTTCGGGAGTTAACAAAGTTTGTAGCTTTTGCTGTGGTGGCCATTTTGATGATGATCCGATGAGTAGCTTTGCCTGAGTCATGGAAATAACCGAAGGATTGCTACCAGTTCCTATAGCCACCACATATTTTCTTCAGGCGCTGAGCTTTGATAGGGCATTAATTCTCACGCCATGATTTGCGGCGTAAGGACCCCTGTATGCCAGTATTATGGAGCCTGTGGCTTCTTGTAGCTATTGTGTAGTTGTATTGTTAGTCACACCACACACCTTAGGTGCTTAGTATGTTTACAGTGTGTACTAAGTGACATAGGTGCACTTGTATTATGTAGCTCAAGAGAGCTAAGTATGGAGCATGTCCACATATTATGTATATGGCTGCATGGTTGATATATATTTACACCTGTATGTAGGTGGAGCCAGGGTAGTGCAGGTGAGAGGGTGCAGTATTATAGTGGCACTTAAGGCAGTCTACCTGAGCTACCGGTCCCTTATAAGTTACGGCCCTGGTGCTAACAAGCCAGTTCACCTCTCGGCTCCAGCCCAGCAACACTTCTCTCCTCTGCACTGCCATGGGAAAGCCTTCTAAGCTACCTGAGCTTACTGAATCACTGTGCTGCCCGCGTGGACTGGAAATAACCCTACTTTAGCCCTAAACCTGGACTTGGTTTACTTCTCGTGTGAAATTAGGACTATACCTTTACCCTAGTAGCTTCCCTCTTCTTTTGCAAGATTAATTCCTTAAAAAAATGAGTTTAAATTTAAATTTAATTTAATTTAATAATAACATTTATCGTCAGTATACATAGATGGTGACAATACATATTCTTTGAAAAACAACAGCAACATCAAAAAAAAAAAAAAAAAAAAAAAAAGACCAAATACCACAACAAAATCCAACAAGCAGACCAGCAAAAAAGCCAGTAAAACTAACCCAAAGATCAAACCGTCTTTTTTCTCAGTGACCTACAATTAATAACTCGTTGCAGCTAAAAACGAAAATTTGCCCCTCCGGTTTGTTTACTTCCAAATTTAAAATTCTTAAGCCACCTATACAGCATACATAGCGAAGCTGACTCGCAATTCTGAAGGAAATTCAATTTTGCAAGAGGAAGAAGAAACCAAGAAACCGCACTTTCTCATTCTGGAAGTGGTCTAGCACAACGAGAGTATGATGTGCAACTGACGTCAAACCGAGTCCATATAAACGGGACTGTACAAGGCCCGCTGAGATAGATGCTGGGCTCCACACCAGGCCTGTCAGCTTGCTTCTGTTTAGTGACAGACACTCCAGGAGTCGTCCAGTACCGTACGGCATGAGGATTGGTATCTAAACAAAATTTACGCTTTAAACTTTAAACACGTAAAGGTAACGATCAAATTGCGAGATCTGGTGCATGTTGAGGCGTTTTCACGCATTCACTTAGTCCAGATAGAAATTCCATTGGGTTCTCAATCCGTACGGTACTGGACGACTCCTATCGTGTCTGTCACTAAACAGAAGCAAGGTGACGGGCCTGGAGTGGAGCTCAGCTACTATCTCAGCGGGCCTTGGGACTGTGTAATGTGCAATGCGTAATATTGACGTTGACTTAGCACCATACTCGCATTTCGGTAAATCGCACGACGGATGCGGAAACACACGTAGGTCGTATCGCGACTAAGCACGACACATAGTTAATCTTCATATAAAACGTGTCATTGTTCACCCTCACAATCATATAGACGTAACTGATTGACTCACATCTGATTTGCTGATAGTTACGAGTCGTGCTCCATTTCGAGTTGTGCACCATTAAGAGTTATGAGTCGTGCACCATTTCGTCTGTTTGGGCAGTTCGACACTATCTGTTTCCACGGATGTTTGGGTGTGGTTGTAGTCTGCTTGTTGCGCTAGAATAGTACTTCGAATAGCATTGCCGATTTTCATTAGGAATTGGCTCATAATGAAAATTCGTCATCGCGATACGTTACTTTGCGATATTTGCGATTGTGACGTTAAGTGCAGTTTGTAAGTAGATATATCACATAATTAGTATAGGCGTATACACTTGCTTTCCGTATGAATTACGTTTTCTTAGAGCTAGGGAGCGTCCATTACATAACGCTTATATTCGTCTTTTTTTTATACCCCTCTCTTCCCCTAGTAACAAGGTGTAAACACTACACAACACTCCCTCCCCACTCCCACACCGTAACGTAACGCTCAAGTTTTTAGGCTTACCTTTATTGTGTATTCACTATTTCCTGATATAACAGGACAGAAAGTCAAATTTGCTGGATTAATAGAAAAAAATACAGATGCAAACCTATTTCCGTTGACTTTTGGACTTAAATGTCAGACTTCCTGAGCGGGATTCACTTATTCACTGTTTCGTTTTGAGGGGGTTATCCGTCCTGAATGTCATTGGTGTGGACGGCCATTTACGGTCCGACACTTGCATTGTTGATTGTCACCATCTTGAAGGTGTTCGACGCCGTTTCCATCTACCGCGAGACTTCGCGTGTCAATTGGGCGATAAGTCTGTCCTCCTGTCCGGGATTTTTTATTTTTTGTAGGAGGTTCGGGGTTTGTTTGTGTAACGTGTGGCGCAGTGGCAACCCGGACTGTGACTGAGGTTGGCGCTGATGAGGAATGCCCTTTTTGTAAAAAAATGCCCTTTTTTTGCCCTTTTTGAAGAAAAAAACATGCCATATTTTGCTTTTCTGCTCTGAAAAATGCATGTTTTTATTAAAGCGGTGCTACAAAATAAAAACACGAACAAAGTTTCGCAAATTTTCAATTTTCGTCCTCAGGTATGCATAATTAAATTAAAGCCTGGCAAATGCCACTAAGTCATTCTATGAAAAGCATCATAAAAATAAAATAAAATAAAATAAAAGGGTACAATACCATCAATTTAAAAGGATAAAAACTACCAATTTCCCCTCTCAGAAGAGGCAGAAATGGCGGCCGAAATGCACCACCCAACATTCGTCTTGGGGAAAACTAGTCGAATGGCAAGGTGTATGCAAATCGGGTCACGTGTTTCAGGTTTGATCCTTTCGTTGGCATTATGGGGGTTGCACAGTGTGCCTGGAAAAAGGGTCGAGCTTAAATGTTTTAATTACAGGAAAATATTCTTTGAGATATTTATTATCTGGCACTAAGTGGTTATGAACAGGAAGTTCATGCGTGTGGATGACAAGGGTTTCAAGATTAATACGTGCTCTAGTATGTTTTTCTTGAAACAAGATTTGAACCTTGTCCAAGGCGGAGGTGTGGCCAGTTGCGTGTTTGTCAGGTGACTTGCCTGTTGCTAGGCAGTGTTGTACTAATGAATTTGATTCGACTTTTAATTTGAAGTTTGATTTGTGGGATGCCATACGTTCCTTAAGTTTTTGAAGGGATTGTCCTACATATGTAGCAGTACAGGTTAGTTCCGTACAGGGGATTCTATAAACAGTATTACGTGTGGAAAGCATGGCGTCTGCTTTGTTATTGTTATTATTTGCATGGTGCATGGTCAGCTGCTTAATATTTTTGTGGCTGTTTGAAACAAGTCGGATGTTGTTGATGGCAGAGACGCCTTTGAGGTAAGGCAGAGCAATGAAATTTGTAGGTGAGGGGGAGGGGGTGTTTGGGGGGTCAATGCTTTTGATATTAATTTGTTGACGTACTCGAGTGGGAACCCATTCTCAACGTATTTTTGCAAGATGTATTGGAATTCATGCTGCAATAATTCAGCATTACTAGTGTGTGAGACAACGCGTTTAACTTCATTGATTACAACATTACTTTTGTAGTGGGCATCAACATAGGAGTTGTAATGCAGGGTGCGAGTCGACTGCATACTTTTTCTGAAGTGTGTAAATTCGATTAGGCTATTATGGTTAATGATGACATTTTCATCTAAAAATGAGATAGCATTATTTTTAGAGGACTCCATAGTGTAAGTGAGTGATTTATTAATGCTGTTGAGCAAATCGAGGATTAATAACTTAAGTTGTGTAGGTAGAAGTGCTAAACTATCGTCGATGTATCGCTTGTAATATTTTATTTGTGGGAATTTTTCAACAAGTTTATTGTCGACTGCATTCAGGACTATGTCACAGAAGAAAGTTGAGAGTGGGCTTCCCATCGGTACTCCAATGATTTGTTGGTAATATTTGCCTCCTTACTCAAAGAAGGCATCCATCCTCCATCCTAAAAGGGCAAAAAGAAAACTAAGAAATACCAAGAAAGCGGCCAAAAATGGTAAAAACGTGAGTGACAAGCAAAATAAAAGCCTCAGAAAAATAAAGCTTCAGTGTGCCCTTTCACTAAAAGTTGTCCCAGCCCTTTCACTGAAAGTTGCCCCTGCCCTTTCACTGAAAGTTGTCCCTGCCCTTTCGGATGTCTGTGCCTTCACGCTACTGCTTATTAATGCACTCTTATACAGGTGACCAGATATAACATCAGTCATAATTTGTCGCGACACTATGTACCTGAAGTATGGATGTAAACTGATATTTTTCCATTACTCTACAGTTTGCAGCCTGGACCAGAAGTTGTGTGCGTATGGGGGTGGATAGGGGGTAAAGTAGGCGTTGTATCACTTTGCAGGTACATTGGTTTGGTTTGATAATTGAACGCTAAAACTACGCTTTTAAACAGTAAAAAGAGCTACAAATACCAAAAAAAAAAAAAAAATTACACGAAAGAAAAGAAAAACAAATGAAAAAACTTTTTGTGCAATGTTTGTTTACTGTTTTGGCATTTTCTAGAAACATAGTTATTGGGTTTGATAAAACATACAACGTAATAAACAGGGTTGCTCGTCATGCTTGCCAAACTTGTGGGAAGAAAAAAGTTGTCCCTCCTATTTCAATTAATTTGACGCCCAACCTTCGGCCTTTTATACATCTATGCCTTGGCTACTCTGTTAAGACATGGTTTTGGAGGGAAGCTACCCAAAGCACGCCCAAAGCCTACTGCGGACCAGGCTTAGGATTTCTTGAGTCGACTCACGTTTAAAGTCAGTAAGTCAGAGCCCTGACTTTAATTCTAAGTCTCGGCTTGGATTCCCATTATTAATACCAAACTGCTGATCCAAGATCGACCTCAGACTAGCTCACGCAAAGTCGCCATTATTAAGACGGCCCTAAGCGCAGTGAAACAACTGGTGTTTTCAAAAATAGTTTCCAAAATTAATATAAACAAGTTAATAAACTAAAAAAAAACAAAAAACTGTCGCTTTAATTGTATTGTTAACAAATGTTTTTCTTGGCCCAGCATAACCCTTTCTGGCCTCGCGTGCCCAAACGGGCGCAGCTACAAGATGGAGGAAAAAGTAAGTCTTTTGGCACACTGCGAGCTTTGTGAGGGGGCACCGAGGACCCTAACAAAGCGAGCAGCAACAGCCCAGTGGTCAGCGTCCTCGTCTCCAAACGAAGTGAATGCCGGTTCGAATCTGACCCAACTACCATGGTAGTCAAAAAAAAGTCACCAGAATTAATTCGGGTCCGAAAGACTTGAGGAAATCATTTTACTTTAAGCCTTTCGGACCCGAATTAATTCTGGTGACTTTTTTTTAACTACTTTTTTTTAACTACTTTTGCATTAGTAGTCTCCAAACCAGTTCTTGTGCGGGCCCGGGTTTTAATGCCTCTTAAGCGTTGCTTTGGTAAAACAGAATTCTGGTGATGTTGAATGACTTGGCCAGGAGTCGGGTCGGGAATAAAGAGTTAAAACACGAATTATCCTGCATTTATAAGTTCCTGGCATCTCCTACGTAGAATCAGGATGTAATAAATGCATACTTGTTCGTGGTACGTGGGCGTATTCGTGTTCTAACTATATCGCTTCATATTTAATCATTCGTTTCAAGGTTATCTGAGAGAGAAGCTGTGGATTTCGTTTCCCGGCGCCAGGTCAGTTGATTCAACATCGCCACAATCGTATTTAGTCATAACAACATCAAGTTTCTAGCATGTGCGTGAATTGGTGTTGATTCAGGCGCCAAAACAAGCGATCTCTACCCCAGTCGGCCTTGGCTTTAATGAAGAGACCGTCGCACTCGTGAAACTGTGTTACACGCGGAGGTTCCGCATGCCAGAACATTTCGTCGCACGCGGGGAATTTTTTCGCACCTATCTATCGGTTAAAACCATACAGCGTACTTTAAACGTGAGTTATCCCGGCAAACCGTTACGGTCAGTTGTTCCAGATTTGGTAGCATTGGTCAAATCTGGGCTCTCTTTTATGACGCTCCTGGTGAATTTAATTCCTTTAATTTAATTGTGTGAAAGTTAATTTTGTGGAAGAGAAAAGCAGTGGTATAACACAAACCTATGGCTCCGACAGGCTAGCGCCATAAAATCGCAATAATACATTACTGCCCATCTCTAACCTATTTGCATACGAATGGCTTAAAAGCTACCTTACTGATAGAACGCAGTTTACAAATATTGAATGTGGAAGTTCTTCTCTGCTCATAATCACTTGTGGTGTACCGCAGGGTTCCGTTTTAGGACCTCTGTTGTTCTTAATTTACATTAATGATGTCTTTGAATGCAGTAAAATTGCTGTTATTGCTGGCTTTGCTGATGATACAACTTCCTAGTACTCATCCAGTGACTAATCTTATAGCTATTGTAAATGATGACTTGAATTTATTTTATAACCGGTTTGCTGCAAACAAATTATCATTGACTGCAAAAAAAAAACGTAGTATATGATTATGGGTTCTTGCCAAAATCTTGCGTATGTAAACTGCTTAAATGTTAACGATGTAAGGATTAATGGAATTTCAATCGAAAAAGTAAATGAAATTCGAATGCTGGGTTGTGTAATGATAGACCATATACCTTATGCTGGAAACCTCAAATCAATTTTTTTTTTTTAATTGCGAGAGGAAATGCTGTTTTAGCAAGAGCCAAACAATGCGTGCCAAGCTATCTTTTACGATCTCTTTACTTTGCGTTTGGTTACCCGATCAGATTGTATGGTATTACATATTTTTTTTTTGGGGGGGGGGGCGCGCCCACTACTAAGACTAATACACAGAAGATTTTAAGTTTACAAAAAAAAGTCAGTAGGACTTATTGCTGCGTGCCCTGCAGGGAGCATACTCAGCCCTTGTTTAAATCCCTAAATCTTCTTCGGATTGACCTTGTTTTTGAGTACGTGTATGTTTATGTGCAAGTCCTTAAAGGATGAATGATGGGAACAATCCCTCTACGGTCTAAATAACAATGGAAGGTATTATGATACTCACACACACAACACCAGCAACAACGATAAACTCGTTCCTCGGAGATGTAGAACCAACTGCGGGAAAATGAGTCTATCTTACATTGCTCCCATTGTGTGGAATGACTTACTCAAGTTAGTTTCTGAAAAGTTAAACTGTAGTAATTTTTTACGCTTCTTGAGAAAATATTTTATGAGTGTACAATATTCTTAGGGTTTTTAACAATTTTTTTTTGGTTTGTTTAGTGTTCGTTTTGTTAGTTTGTTGTGTTTTCCTATTGAAAATAATTTTGTTATTTTGTGCTTTTTGCCTGGTTCGTTACTATAAAATAGGAAAGCTTGTATTCCTCGTGACGATTTCCTCCACGAAAATTACTAATTATTATTTTATTACTTAAACTTAAAAATCACTTGTAGAATGTGATAAAATAAAAGTCGTAGAAAGTGCACAAATATACATAAAAAAGTCGACGTTTCAGCGCATCTCAGTGCCGTTATCAAGAGTAGCAAGTAAAACAATTACAAATAACCCAAGAAAGTCATGAGTTAAGTTGCAAGTAGAATGTCCATCTGTTAAGACATAATATGCTAGCACGTGTTAATAACTGACAGAACCGTAAATAAAATGTTTAAAATGTGTAAAATGCATGTTTTTTAATATTAAAAAAATAATTTTTTTTACGGTGCTGTCCGTTTTGAACAAGTCCTAGCAAGTTCTGCCTTGTGAAGATGGACATTTTATTTGCAACTTGACTCATGACTTTTTTGGGTTATTTGAAATTGTTTTACTTGCTACTCTTGATAACCGCTCTGAGATGAGCCGAAACGTCGAGTTTTTTTATGTATATTTGTGCACTTTTCGGCTTTTACTTAATCACATCAGAGTCATAAACGGGCGGCTTTAATATATATATATGATTGAAGTCCTCTCTCCAGCAAAACTATAACTATTAATTTCTCCGTTTATCTTCAATATATTTCGACCAAACTTGGCCAGATAGTAGATAGCAACTTTTCCAAACTTTACACCAACTTTTATGTAATTCCGTGCAAAAGTAACTGTAGAGAACCACACGTAAATTTGAAAACTGTTCACTTCTTGTTCTTGGCTGACACGGTTTCAGAAAAAACTACTGCACCTACCTAAAATCTGAAACATGATCTGAGCCAGAAATTTTCCTGGGCTTCAACCTTACAGGGACCACTTTTTCGATTGGTCGATCCATTCCGGAGTTACGGGACCCT
>JAHWFP010070331.1:0-10305 GCA_023313725.1 Lithobius niger | reverse complement strand
AATCCAAATACTGTAAAAGCCTTTATTTTAGCTATTCTGCTTGATGGTCAAATAAATGTTTTTATTTCTTTTTACTTGAAATCTAATTTTGGGCTTTTATTGTTTGTTTTGGTCCCCCTCCCAGCCACCAAGCGTTGCCACATGCGTTTTTTCCTTCTGCGTTTTTGTTTGGAATCCAAATACTGTAAAACCCTTTATTTTAGCTATTTTCTTTGATGGCCAATTAAATAGTTTTTTTTTCTTTTAATTGAAATCTAATTATAGGCTTTTATTGTTTGTTTTGGTCCCCCACCCCCTCCACCCACCAAACAGGGCTATCACATGCTTTTGTTACCTTTTGCGTTCTTATTTGAAATGCGAATAAAAGCTTTCTTTCCTGATGTCAGGAATAACTTTCTTGATTTCTTTACTGAGGTCAGGGATAAGGGTTATAGTGACGGGCAATGGTTGTAGGACTTAAAAAATTTCGACGTGTAGCGTTTTTTTTTAAACACCCTGATACTTAGTGGTTCTTATTGCCATTGTTGGTATTGGGTGAATATCACTGCTTTACTAGGTGGACAATTTATTTTTAAAACCTGGTGTTTCTTACTACTGTTGTTGGCTTTTGGTGGATATCACTGGTTTTCAAGGAAGACACTTTTTAGAAAGTTTGTGTTTCTTACCACTTACTATTGTTGGCTTTTTTTTGGGGGGGGGGGGAATGACACTGCTTTACAAGGAGGAAACTTTTCACAAAATTGGGTGTTTCTTAGTGCCATTGTTCATTTTTGGTTTGTATCACTTCCTTGAAATGCGGATAATTTTTGGAAACTTGGACGTTTCTCACACTTCCGTAGTTGATTTGGTGGATATCACAACTTTTTAGACACTTTTAGAAATTTTGTATTTTATTCTATAGTGTTTGTTTTTTGGTAGATATTACCGATTTGTAAGGTGGGACTATATAGATACTTGGTGGTTCTTAATGCCGTTGTGGGTTTGCGTGGATATTACTGTTCTAACAGGGACCACTTTTTATAAAATTGGAATTTATTACTACTGTTGTTCGGTTGTGGTTGATATCAGTTTTTCAAGGCGTTTTAGAAATCTCGTGATTGTGACCGTATGTTTTTTTTTGGGGGGAGGAAATCACTGTTTTGCAAGGCAGACTCATTTTTATAAATACGGGTGTATCTTACTGTCATTGTTGATATTTTCTGGAAATCACTACTTTAAAAGGCAGATAATTGTTAGCACGTTGGTGTTTCTCACTAATGTCTTTGGTTTTGGATGGATACCACTGTTTACCACGGTGGGCAATTTTTGGAAACTTGGTGGTTCTTTCAGCTGTTGTTGGTTTTACGTCGATATAATTATATTGGAAGGCAGATACTTTTCAGAAATTTGGTAGATCTTACTGCCATGGTTGATTTTGGAAAGGTATCACTGCTTTGCAAGGCGAAAGCCCTTTATTAACACTTGGTGGTTCTAATTACTGTATTTGTTAGTACTACATGGATATCATGGCACTGCATGGCTGACACTTCTAGAGCCTGGGTTGTTTCTTTCTACTTTTGCTAGTTTGGGTGGATATCACTCATTCGTGGCGGACACATTTTTTAGGAATGACTGCTGTTTGTTTTGTATTGCTCTCATTATTGTGATAGGCAGACTCGTTTTAGGATGTTGGTATTTCCTGTTCTGTTGTTGGTTTTGGGTGGCTATCACTGCTTCGCAAAGCAGACAATTTTTCAAGGCTTAGAATTTTAGACATCCTACCGGACTGCGTGACTGTTAGTTTCTGGCTCTGCTTCACAATCTTGCTCCAAAAATGTTTATTGAAACGACTTTAAATATCCTCTAGAACCTTCAAATTGATAGTAGAGAACTTTACTACTTTTCTATTGTCGTTCCTAGCATACGAATCGAACTAGCTATGGAACCCCAGAGAGATACTCCGTTAGGCCCCCTGTGTCCCCACACATTCATTTCGGTGGGGTTGATGATCAACAAATTCTGGTTGATCGTGCTAAAACCTGAATTGTGGCACACAAGTCATTCTTAGTAGTACAAATCGAAGCAGCCGTGGAACCTCCAAGAAACCCCTCCCAAACCCCCATGTCCCCTGTGCCCCCTCCATGATGCTTGACCAACAAGTTCTAACAGAACGCACTCAAAGCATGAAATTCTATATGCAAGTCATTCTTAGCATTACAAATCAAACTGGCTAGGGATCCCACCATTGGGTACACCCCCAATACCCAGAGCGCTTCTCTCCCTGTGTTGTGTGAAATATATAGCTTTGGCAACTTGCCGAATGCAGCGAGCTGGTCACGGGTCTTTATACTCTACGAGAATTGGCATGGAGCCGTCAGATTAGCTAATTAAGCTAGTTAGCCAGTTAACACACGACCCAATGACCTAGTTTAAGCCAGAAGAACCTACATGACTCATCGACCAAATTAAACCACTGACTTTTTTTTGTCTAGTTTCAGATATGAAGCAAAACATATTAATAAACAAAAACGGAACGTTAAATGTGAAGCGTAAATGTTTAAAAGTCAAAACAGAAGGAACACGGACAAGCTTTGTTGACAGTCAGGGTTTAGGTGTAAAATGTTGACAGTAAGAAGCTGGTAAACATTAGACCCGTACTACCCGGTGGTTAGCTTGATTTTAGTCTATTTGGACAGATCGTTTGCATGAACGGTTGTAGCATGTTTTTTTGTTGTTATTGTTGTTGTTCTTGGAATATCTTTTAAAGAACTTTAAAATCACATTTTTTTTTGTAAAATTTAGTATTTGTCTTTTGATGCTTAAAATATTTGATTATTTTTATGCGAATTTCGCACATTTAATGTAACTGATGACACCCTAATGTTCTTGGCTGCGAATATGCTACCATGTACTAAACCCTAAAAACAAACCATTTCAACCTAGAGAAAATCAGGAAACACACACTCAACCAACAATGGACTTGCTTAATGACTTAGTAAGCCAATTTTGTAAATAAAACATTGTAAAGGTAATTCTAGGTGATTCGGACGAAACGTAGGTATGTACGAATTTAGCAGGATTTTTGTGCTAGGAATGTCTGTAAAGAACTTTATTTAAAGCTGTTTGTACGAATTTCGTAGTTTTAAGGTAATTGTAGAAAACCAATAATGATCTCTATTGGGAAAAATCTTACAGTTTTTCGTTAAATGTATTTATTGCTTTCCTATTAAGGACGAAAGCTGGCCACCACGTAATAAGGGTCTAATGCTTACCAGCCTCTTACTTACAAAATTTTCCACCTAGACCCTGACACCCTGATTGTCAACGCTTGTCCGTGTTCCTTCTAGATTTTGACTTTTAAACCCTTAATTTTAATTTAAAGTTCCGTTTTTGTTTATTAATGTTTGTTACTTTGAGAATTGAAGCTAAACTATAAAACAGTGCAGTTGAAGGTGCTGCCTGCAAAAAAAAAAGAATGCACACTACACCCAACCTATAGATGGAGTAAAACTTCCTTTTATTTTTTATTTCACTTCTTTAATTTTTTGTTTGAATGAAATCAGGCAATAATAAGCATCTACATATATAATAGGCAGCAGGCGACCAAATCACCGGCCACGCCATTCCGTCGTACAATCCAAGTACCCCACCCTGTAGTGCCATCTGTTAACGGGATTCGCCTTCAAATTCGGGTTGGGACACTTTTCCAACGTCGTCGAACAGATGGCGCCACTTACCAACCTGCCATGTCGCCGTCTATTGACGGCCTTGGACTACAAGTTCGGGTTATAACACTTTTTCCAAAATCTTCGAAGAGATGGCGCCACTTACCAGACCAGCCGCACCGTTTTTGGGTTCGTTTTTTGGTATTGTTGTGGTGCCAAAGCCGCCAACAAAGTGTTAGTCGCGTGGACTGTGCCATTGTCGGCGTTTGAGCTAAAAAAAAAAAAAAAAAACCCGTGTCTACTAAACCAAACAACTTTAAACCAAACGACGATTGGTTCTTAATTTCGAGGCCCACTTGATACGATGGAAAGGCGCATTATTTCCGAAATGTTCACTTCCGGAGAGGAGTTGAATTGTTTTGATTGATTGATATTTTATTGAGCTTATTGGACTTACACCATTCGCTCATTATACTACGTACTAACTAACCTACTTAACCTAAGCAAATGCACAACAAGGGCCCAAGATTCCCGGTTTCCCCCGCACACCCCTATAGTCAGAATGCTTCGGGAGCAGGAAGAAGAGGAAAGACAAGATGACACCTGCCAGTCAGACGTCAAAACGCTGGGTCGCCCTGCAGAAGTTAACCACCCTACGCACTGTGGCCAGCCCCCCGGACGAATGTGGTGGGACCCCCAGACACGCGAGGAGGGGGTCCCCCTCATGACTAACAAATCGCCTGTGCAACACCCACCCCCCCCCTCGCCTGTGAATTGTTTTTAAGTGATCGGCAACAATCGTTGATTGCAACAATGTCGCCATGCACGGTACCGAGGTAAATTGTTTCAAAGGATTAACTTAAACATAGGGCTACTTGCTTACTGAATGCTGGATTTCTCAGGGCTTTTTTTAGCCTTCAGTCAAACATACGCATGTGACTTTTCCGGGGCTGCACCAAAGGAGAAATGTCACGGGGCGGTGTTTTCGGGGGGTGCGGGAGAGGGTGCCAGGGCAAGTGTGTGTGGCGGCCAATACATGCTACCGAAGTGAATTGTTTCAAAGGATTAACTTAAACATGGGATTACTTGCTCACTGAATGCTGGATTTCTCACTGATAGGGTTTTTTTTAGCCTACAGTCAGACACACGCCAGCGACTTTTCCGGGGGTGCACCAATGGGAGAATGTCACAGGGCGACGTTTTCGGGGAGGGGGAGGCGGGCAAGCGTGTATGGGGGGGGGCAGGTATCCGGGCGGAGGCAGGAGTGTGGGAATTGGGGGTTAAAGTAATTATGGGGGGGAGGCCATAGGTAGGACCCATTCACATGTTCGGTCTTCGGTTTGATAAATTTAAAACCAAATACCAAACACCTGAGGTGCCACAGGGAAGCGGAGAGATATTCAGAACCCACAGTATGGGGGTGCAGGAATGGGGTGCGATAGGGGAAGTGGGAGCAGGGATGTGTGGGTGGTAGGTAGGGGCAGGGTGCGTAGCATGCGCACGGGCACAACTAGTAATTTCAAAATTGCTGCCTGATTGCGAGATAGCGTGTATTACAGATTAATAATGACGATGGCACATTCATTGTTTCAATTTTTAAAACTATATCATCTTTCTTTTAAATTTGAAGGAAATCGGACTATAATACGCATAATTTCAAAATGGCCATCCAATTTCAAGATGGCGACCATTAGAAATTACAAGTTATGATGGCATATTCATTATTTCAATTGCTATCAACTATATTGTCTATGTTCTAAATATAATGGATATCGGACGATCATAGGCATAATTTCAAAATAGCTGCCTCATTTCAAGATGATGCTCATTAGCAACTATTAGTGATGATCGCACGTTGAATATTTGACTTGGTATCAGTTATTTCGTTTCTGTTCTAAATTTGAAAGAAATTGGACGATAATAAGCATCATTTCAAAATGGACACTCAGTTTCAAGATGGCTAATATTACTAATGATTATGGCACTTTCACTGTTTCACGTGGTATCAGTTATTTCGTCTCAGTTCTAAATTTGAAGTAAAACCTGATGACAATAACCATAATTTCAGAATGGCCACCCAATGTCGAAATGGTGGCCATTAGAGATCATTAGTGTCGATGGCACAGTGACTGTTTCACTTGGGATGAACTATTTGTCGCCATTCTAAATTTGAAGGAAATCTGATAATAGCCGTAATTTCAAAATGACCCTGATTTCAAGATGGCTGCCATTACAGATTAACAGCAACGATGATGCATTCATTGTTTCATTTGATATCAACTAATAGCTGGCTCGCCTATATGCAAAATCAGAAAGCAATCGGAATTTTTCCAGTAGCAGACTAGGGTTCGAAACACAGCACATTCATCGAGAGGTAGTAGGATTCCAATCTACACCTAACAGTTGGAGTAATTATACACACTATGGTGTAGGGTTATATATCTACACTGAATATGAGGTGCCTTTCCTGCTCGGAATATCAGTAACTGCACATCGCCGCTATCTTTAGTACCAGTCAATATTCATTTTAACAAGAAGGATTTGTGAATGAACCGAACAGTATTTGGAATGTTATCTACACCATAAGAGATTTTTCACAAATTACGTAGCACCTGCAGGGTTGGAGGGGGATATAGCTATGTGGCATCATCTATAATAATAATATAATAAAAATATAGGTTTGTTGCAAATGCAACCGCAGCGACAAGGACCGGGTGGTCACTGACTGCCGCCCGATGTTAAAACTAAAAAAAAAAAGTTAAATTATAAAAGTTAAATAATTAAAAGTTTAAAACAAAGACGGTGGCTCAGCTGCAGAGGAAGGGTTGATGATACTGGGTTGGGGTCACGAATGCCTTACCACCAAGGTTACACCTACCATGGACACAATGGTCCCCGATGGCATCGCCAAACGTGAGGAACAAGTGAGGGGAAAAGCCGGGTAACGTTGCCAATGTATCTTAAAAAAATAATAAAATAATGCTTCGTAGTTTATAGCTTGGCTAATACCAATTGACAATCTTCATACCGATAATAAAAATAATAAAACAATGAAATGCATGAAGCTGGTGTAGTGAAAGTTAAAAACTGAAGTGGGAAGTAAAACTAGAATTATTTACAATTTTTAAAAAATGTATATAATAATAATAAAAAAAAACCTGGAGCCAACCTGCAATGTAGTGTGGCAGGACAGTTTGAATAAAAAAAAAATACAAATTTCCACAATGTGTGGAAGGTTCCAGAAGGGTTGTGAGCCACTGATACCGTACCTAAAATGCTGAGGGGGAGGTAAAAGTAGATCTTAAGGTGGGCGTTTGAGAAACGCCTGCAAGTTTTCTGTGAGTAGCATTCTACGGAAGCCACTCTCCGTGGGCATGCAAACCGTCTCGGAACTAAGGGCATTCCAAACAGGGACAACTCGCACAGCAAAGAAATATTTTCGACAATCAAGACGTGATCCCTGAACCGCTAGTCTCCAAGCATGGCCCCTAGTACAATAAACACGTAGTGCCAATTCGAAAAATGGTAAATCAACGTCGATTAACCCATGTAATATTTTGTACGTCAAAAATTAAATCAAAACGAAGTCTGCGCAACTGGACCAATTCTAAACCCACTCTGGAAAGGCGCACAAGATGGTTTACTCCACGGAGACCCGGCAAACTCCGAGTAAATTTACGCTGGACCGACTCAATATGATCAATGTCCCCAGCCAAATAAGGGGACCAAACTGGAGTCGCATATTCCAATAAGGGGATACTAAAACACGGAAGGCCCAACATTTGGTCGCTGAATGTCTCGACGTAAAACACCTATTCACAACTGCCAGACGGCGAAATGCCAACGCACTAACCTTACGGCAATGCAAGGACGATTTTAAGTCCTGTGAGAACCACACGCCTAGGTCTCTAATATCCGAAACAGAAGGTAGGGATTCAGAAGCCAAGAAATAGTTTAAATTTAGATTTTGTGTGCCCACATGGAAGGACTGACACATTTGGATGGATGGTGGCAACTGCCAACACGACGACCAACTGACGACCTCTGCAATTTCCACTTCCAGTTCAATTGACTGTGAAGGAGAAATGTTTTCTATACCAATCTTTACATCATCAGCAAACTTGAAACCAAAACTACACGAATTATCAAAATAGAGGTCATTTATATAGATCACAAATAGAACAGGTCCAAGAACTGACCCCTGCGGAACCCCACAAGGGACCAGTGCCTCAGTAGAAAGTGATTTTTCTACAATTACCTTTTGGTAACGGTTATTTAGGAAAGCAGCAAGCCAGGCCCATAGTGGCCCGGTGATACCACACCCACTTAGCTTTAATAAAAGCTTGCGGTGAATAACGGACTCAAAGGCTTTTTTGAAATCAAAATAAATATTGTCACATGGTGCCCCTGCGTCCAGTGCACTGGTCCAACGATCAAGCACTGTCAGCAGCTGATGTGTAGTGGACCTACCAGGAAGAAAACCAAACTGGTCCTGTCGAATAATGGCAAATTTCTTCAAATAACTGAAGAGTGTGTCTCGAATGATGGACTCCATTACCTTACAGGCAACACATGTCAAGGAAATAGGTCGATAATTGAGTGGGTCGGAGGGGGAACCCTTTTAAAGACCGGGACCACAATTGCTCCGCTCCAACAAGATAGAAGTTTTCCCTGTTCAAAAGATAGAGTAAACAACATGGACAAGGGATAGCTAATTTCCGAAACAATTTGTTTGAGCAGGAAGGAAAAGGAAGAAAAACCGTCTGGACCACCCGAACGACTTGGTTTCATTTTTTTTATAGCCTGTAAAACTTTGATTTCAGTGTTACCAATCCAGTGATACCAGTGAATCCAGTGTTACCAATCCAGTGAAAACTTTGATTTCAGTGTTACCTATTATGAGGGGGAGGGTGGAGTACGACGAAGTGTTACGTAACACACTAAGTTTAGCATAATTATTTTTCTCGAAACTGGTGTTACAATACAAAGGAAGGTAATTGCTAGAAAAAAGTGTCATATAATTTGTGAACGACCCCTAATCGTTCGTTTGGAGAATTTGGTTACAGTAAGGAGAATTTGCTTTTTTTAATCAGGCAAAATAACATTGCTTCAAGTAGCACGTGACGGCTTGTTTTTAAATAACTATTTCAATTACACTAAAATAACTTTGAACTAAGATTTCAGCCAGGTTCCATGATTTTTGATGGTGTAGTTTTACCTGTAGACAGGACACACAAACGGCACATCCCTAGAACAAGTTGTCTATTTGGCCCCAATCTGGATAACGGATTTGCTTCAGCCGAATTTCAAAATTTTTGGACTGCAGACAGGCCTTGACTAGTCGAGGCTAGATTCCAAATTTGGTTTAAAAATGTTCACATTTGGCGTAGTTATGGGCTTTCGAAGTTGAGATCTTTAACACGGAGAACCTAGGCTGACCCTTACTAACAGCCAGTGTTGATGCACTGCGAAACATGAGAAGTGAAGTTTACATGAGCAATTTCTAACTTTTGTGCATAGATCATCCAAATAACTAGTAAATGCTACCTACAACCAACCACCATCCCATCCCCCCCCCCCCAGTAAAAGAAAAATAATAGGTCCTAAGCGTTTCTATCATTTTCTGTTCTTTTTAAATCTCATTCTGTCCTAAATAAATATATATATTTGTTGCAAACGCAACCAGAATGGCAAGGACCTGTCGATCGCTGACAGCCATCCGAACTTAAAACTAAAAGTCATAGATTACAAAAGTTTAAAAGTTTAAAATGAAGACAAATGGCGTGGCAGCAGAGGAAGGGTTGATGGAATTTGGTTGGGATCACGAATGCCTTACCACCAAGGTTAGACCTACCAGGGACACAATGGTCCCCGATGGCATCGCCAAACGTGAGGGACAAGTGAGGGGGAAACGCCGGGAGTCATTGTCAATAATTCTGATATAACAGTAAATAAAGTATAGCAAAGCTTGGCCAGGACCTATTGTCAATCCTAATGCATAAAAAAAATTATATTACGAAATATCCCGCAGCAAATGTGGTCAGCACTGAGTCAATATATTTGCGATTTCAGCACAAAAGTACAGGGAAGGGATATGTTTACCCTCTTATACCCTGCCTAAATTAAAATTAATAAAAGTACACTATTTACAATAAAAATAGCAGGTGAATACCATTGGCTTAAAAACTACGAAAACTTAACGTATCTGGTCTTACAAAACACATGGCCACTACCCCTCTCCATCATAACAGATGGTAACGCATGATAACACATGGTCACACTACCTTTCCCCCATCATATCAGATGGTAACATAATTATTTGCTCATCATGTACTTTGTGAACTTTCCATAAATTTAAACACCAGCCATCAGCTGCAAGTGCAGGCAATTTTTTTTTTAAGTGTTTTGAGTTTCGTATTTGGGTGTGGATGTATATGGAAAAGTTTGAATATTATGCGGCTTGTGATGGTGTTTTACTCAAATAGCCAGTACAAACAGAAGAAAAAAGCGTCAGTGGGTAAAATTCAGCCGTGGGTCAAAATAGGTCTGTGGTGTCAGTGGGTCAAGTAGGGTTAGTGGGTAAAAATGGGTCATTTGGGCAAGTTGGGTCAGTGGGTCAAAAAGGGTCAGTGAGTCAAAAGGGATCATCGGGAAAAGTTGA
>JAHWFP010070330.1:322-16779 GCA_023313725.1 Lithobius niger | reverse complement strand
CCCCCCCCCCCCCCCCCCGCCTTGCGGGGGCTACACCTACGGCTCTGCATGTCATGACATCCTGGGTGTCCGTGCAACTTACACACTGCGGTGCACAGTATAAACTTGCGACATGTGCATTGCAGTATCTTGCAACCAGGTTTACAATGGCAAGAGATCATCTCTATTCAAAGTTCGTCATGAGAATAGGAACATGGTATTCCTCATCATTCCACCATCCGATGGCTTTAGAAGACGAGGTTATGCACAACTTGCAAGCTCCCAGACCATACTCTGATAATGGGATCGCGTTGTATGGAGCCGCAAAGCATCGTTTGTGGGCAGGAGGTGAGGGTGGCAGTACTTCAAGCTAATTGGCTTTGGGGAATAGCATGAAGTGCACCTTGTTGGCTGTGTTCACATGGTCTGGCACATTGTACACCTTACAGAGAAATTTCTCCATTGTAGAAAATATGTCTTGCGTTACCTCACCAACCTCCAAGATGGCACTGAGTAAATCACTGTGTTCCTTAAAACCCCTTACATGGTTTTCTTCCAGTGACCAGCTTGGAACTGCTTTGTATCGCAGCCGAATAATGCGTGGTTGGATGGAAGGACTTGCTGACCCAAGTTGCAGGAAGTTTGCTATGAACTTGATGAATTGGAATAAATCTAAGATGTTTAGAAGTACTAGTTTCCACTCAGAGCTCTTTGCATTGCATCTGCTGTACGTGCGCAATAAGACGTAAAAATACATCTGTGTCTCTAGCCCTGACAACAATGGTGTCTGCGTCACAGTGTATAGCGTGGAGAATTAGTCGGGTATCGGCCTCCTCGTGCGTTACCCTTATCTGTGGGAGCCTGTTGCATCAGCTCCTCTGACCAAAACTTTACCAAATCTGCTTTATTCTTCCTGGATGAACAAGATGACAGAAGCAACAAACCGCTACACAACGAGGAAATGTTACGAGCAACGCGTGAGGAGGCCGATACCCGGCTAATTCTCCACGCTCTACACTGTGTGTCTGAGACCGTTGTTGTCAGGGCTAGAGACGGATGTACTGTTACTTGTTACTGCGCAAACAGTTTTTTCCTTCTGCGTTTTCTTTCTTCAGTTTTTTTCCTCGGATTGTTTTACTTCTGCTATTATCCTACGGTTATCTCCCGTGTTTTTTTAAGGGCATTTTTTTTTCCTTCGGCTGTTTCTCCATTCCTTTTTCCCTGGGCTTTTATTCCGCGTCAATCTTTCTCTTCTTTTTTTTTTCCCCATTGGCTGTTTTTTCCATGTCCCCCCCCTCCCCACGGCTTTTTTATTCCTAAATTCAACGTTTTTTAAATGCATTTCTTTAAAACATAACCGCAAAATCGACTTTAAAAATAAAATCAATTTTAAAACTATTGCTCTATTTATACATAGGGGGGAACACTTTTAAAGTTAATTTAAGACTTTAAAGATAGGTTTTGTCACGCATAACGATTTTTTTTCTGAGACCGTGAACAAACCACCACATTTTCTTGGCCTATCCAGGTTCCATAAATAGAGATTTGCAGTTTAGGTGATTGACTGGACTTCATTCTGTGTTCAACGAATTTAATTTTTTCCAGTTGCAATAGGAGATATAGTATTGCATTTATTTTGCGGTTATTATTATTCGTTTATTGAATTTCATAACTTCGCAATATTTAAGTATTTCCCGTAACCAGGCATGATTAATCGATGTAGACTTGTAGCTACCCCTTATAAACTGTCTAAATTTCATTGTCCAATACTGTACACCGTAGTGTGTAAGTGCATGGACACCCAGGATGTCATGACATGCAAGAATCGACTAACCTGATTTTCGTAATATGTGTAATATAAAAAGGTTACCGTAGTTTAGTGTAATTACCTTTATTGTAACCTCGTGTATAAGTAAAATTGTATAACCAATGCTGTTTTATTCCTCACCATCTCCATCTACACTTGCAGGATAACAGCATTTTTAGCCTATGTGGCGTTTGCTGAATCTGAGTTTATACCTTATAATGTAAGTGCTGCCATGATCAACACAGTATTGCGTTTGAGGTTTTAACTTTTCACCATGAGTGCAGTTTGAAGCATTCGAAAGGTATCAACTACATCTTTCGAACGTTCCAAACCTAATTCGTTTATCTACATTAGGTAAAAATTAACGAGACTCGAACATAGTGCTACACACATGTTTATCGTACTTACTGCAACAATGTGTAATAGTTATTTTCTGCTTTTGACGCCCTACCGTTGCTTTTACGAACCAATTGATGGGAATTTTTTTTTGTGGAGAATGACATTCTGAATATTTTTGTAATACATCTTCTTAACAAAGTATTTATATTTTGGTCATTACAGGCATTTTCGGGCATTTTCGAGTTTTTTTGAGCATTTTTAGGTTTATTTTCAGCTTTTGACGCTCTACCGTTGCTTCTACAAACCAATTGATGGGATATTTTATGGAGAATGACATTCTGAACATTTTTGTAATACATCTTCTTAACAAAATATTTATACTTTGGTCAATTCAGGCATTTTCGGGCATTTTTCGGTGATTTTTCGTAATTTTCGGCCAGTTATTGATAAAATATCTTTTGGGGACAGGCAGATTCGGATTCAGCATACCCTAAATAGGTTAAATACACTTGTTCCCAGGTTTTACCCCAAAATGCATCATGAACGTAAAACTTAAGCTCTTTTCAAAAATCTCCACTAGCCTACTATGTTTATTTTTTATTTTTTATTTAAAGCAGTTTTAAAAGCACATGTATTTGTCATCCACCAGAATTGGCAATGATTTAAATCAAAATGATTTAATCTGTGATTAAATCATCAGTAAAAATCATTGATTTAAATCATTTAAAAAATATAAATAATGAATTGATCCAGAACTAAGATTGATATTGGAATACTAGCTTAAAGAGAAACTAAAACTGAACTCTAAACCGAAACTGAAACAAAGGAGGGGGGGGGGGATTTTCCCCTGCATATGAAGGAGTTATTTCAAGTAGACCATCATCGATTTAAATCATTTAAAAAATTAGAAATGAAATTGGTGTAGAACTATAAGTTGGAATTAATCTTGAAAAGTGAAGATATTTTGAGTATGAAAACCTACCAAGCATAATTACATTGTGTTGAGCTATGTTGGGCATGAAATACCCACAACCACAAGTATTATAACCGACAGTGACATTTGATCGTATGGACAGATGGCCGAAATGCTTTTGTGTGATTTAGCTTTCTCTGGTTCTTGGGCCGTTTTTGTTACTCCTTTTTAATTGGACGTGATACACGTCGAATTAATGCGGTTGTGGCCAAAAAACGGGTGGACTCGATTTACGTGAGCGGCATCTCCTCAAAAACCATTCACATTTGTTAAATTCTGATCCGACGAAATTCAAGTATATGGGTGGGTCACTTGCAGTGCGCAAGCACAAAAGGTATTATACTCCACAGAATATACATAAGACGTTTGAAGTATGATAACCTCTAACAAGATCCTTCAGCGAAAAACCGTCGCCCGATAGTATACGATCTGTTAATGACGTCAGCCAAATGTCATCTCGTAAAGGTGTGCGCTCATACGAAAAATTGCGGCATGTAACTGCGCATTTCGGCAAGTCAGCTCTTCAAATTGCGGTCAGTTAGAGACTATGCGTGGACATCGAGATGGTGTCCTCTCTTATCGCGAAGTACAAATACAAAGTAAGTCGTCACTTACCTTTGGCGGTAATCTGGATGGTACACCGAATTTGTACGCTGGTATCTGGACAGTACATTCAATGCGAAGCGCGCATAGCCTCGCTGCTTTCCTGGTGCGATATATTACAGTATTCTATTACGCTTATTTGTGGTGTTGTTTATTATTGAACGAGTGAGCAAAGCGAATGATGTCCTATTTTTACAGTGGCGGACTGGCCAGAGAGAGAAGGGCGGAATATTCCCCCTGGCCTCTAATTCTCCGTTTTTTTTTTAAAAATCCGTAGCAGGAAGACTCGCGCAAGATTTATTGGTTCGCTATTAGTTTCACCAACAAATTTAAAATTACAAATAATAATAATAACTATAATTATAAAATGCTAGTAAAACAAGTACTTTGTATTGAGTAACCTAACAAAAAATTGGCCACATAAAATTGCAGTGTTATATTCAATGTGGAATTTGTCACAATTTTCGTGTGAATATTTTAATTTTTGTTAATACACCTAAAAAGTGTAAATAAATTTAAAGTAGTCAACCTCACGTACCCTCAACGCAGTATGATTTCTCCTACTCCCCCCCCCCCCCCAATTACCCGCTGAATTTACTGAAAATATGGTGTTCGAAGATTTTAAAAATGTAAAAGTCTGATGAAAAAGAACAAAGGAATCGGGAAACTGTAAAACAAAGAAACTTTCAGTTTTTTTGTGAGAAAACCAATATCAGCGTCCGATGAAAACTTCAGGTCAGTGATTGCATCGTCTCACACAAGATTCTGGCTTATTTGCCGTATCGTAGTAGCAAAAGTTACGAGACAATTTTTTTTTAATGTAATGTGCAATATAGGAGATATTCTTCAGTACACCACACATTCAGATTTTTTAGTAGTGTCCTGTTGGTAAGTCTGCCGTTACAACTGCGTACATCAATTACACATTTTTCTTTATTCTGCCATACAACACGTCCAATTACGAATGCAGTGTAGTGCATCCTTGTTTTATTAGTATTTTTTTTTTATTTGAGAGCTAGGAAAGCGTCATATTCATTTCAATACCTTGTTACCTCACGCAGAAATACCGTTATTTTTGTGTGTATCTTGTTTTTTTTTTGGTGTATACACAATTCCTTTTCCCCAACCAACCCCTTCCCCCCAAAAAAAGAAAGTAATTTTTTTTCAATTCCTCCTTAGTAAATCCCGAAATCCATTTTATTTTAGTATTTTTGTTGTTTGTCAGCTAGGAATTGAATATTTCTTTCGATGCCTTCACCCCGTCCCCCCTTCAAGGTATTTCCTTCCAATTCTTGCTTGGTAATTTTTTTGAGCTAGAAAGCTTAAAGTTCCTTTAAATGCCTTGTTTCCCACTACACCATAAATACTGCTATATTTGTATTTTTGGGTGTATCTTGTGTTTTGTGGTTTTCCTTCCCCCCTCACCTCCCCCCACCCAAAAAAAATGTAATTTCCTTCCTATTCGTCCTAGGTAAATCCTTAAATTCTTTTCGTTATTAGCATTTTTGTTGTTTGTGAGTTACGAATTCCATAATCTTCCTTTCGATTCCTTCTTGCCACCCCCAACCAAAAAATAGGTCCGCAATTCCTTTTTTTTATTAGTATTTTTATTTTTTGTTGTTTGTGAGCTAGGAAGGCATCATATTCCTTTCAATGCCTTGTCGTCACCCCCCTCCTCCCCCACCCCCGAAAAACCAGTTATTTTTGTTTGTATCGTGTTTTTTTTTTATTCCTGCTTCCTCACTCACCCATCACGTAAAAATGAAGAAAGTAATTTCTTCCAATTCGTCCTTGATAAATCCCGAAATTTTGTTTATCAGTATTTTTGTTGTTGTTTGTGAGCTAGGAATTGTAAAATATTCCTTTCGATGCCTTCCCCAAACTCCACCTCCCCCTCCCCGGAGATAAGCAATTTTCTTCCAATTCGTCCTAGGTAAATCCCGAAATAATTAGGCTACTTTTTTTTAATTTTAGTATTTTTTTTTTATTGTAGTTTGAGCTAGAAAAGCATCATATTCCTTTCAATGCATTGTTTAGCCCCCCGGAAATTCCATTTTAAACTTTGTTTGTATCTTGCTTTTTGTTGCTATACTCATTTTCTCTCCCCCACCATAAAAGAGGGTTATTTTTTTCCAATTCGACCAAAGGATCATATGTAAGAACTTATTGAGTTCTCTTGTTAATTATTTCTAATAAAATTGTTACTAAATTGCAACTAAAAACACAGCCACAACATTGTAGTATTAAACAATTATTGTTGTTACTCATTTCTAACAATTTCGGTATATTGTCTCTCGGTCTAATCTCACTGTCGGTGATTGTTGTTTCGGGTTTTTGGTCGTCGGTCATGTGTCCGTAGGCCATATATCCGTCGGTGTTTTGTTTCTCGGTTCATTTGTTTTCGGTCACTTTGTGTAGGTCATTTGTCCGTCGATATAGTAAATTTCTGTGAAGTGTCCATGACTCGTTATTTTTAGCTTTTTTCCACATCCGATACGAAAGATATGAGCCATCACCGCCGACTAAAAATAAAACTGCACGTTTGTCACGGCTGGCTGGGCTGCCGCCGCTAATAATTCTGACATTGTTTACAACAATAATTAGGCTGCGCAGAGTGCCTTCCCTAGATTACAAATGCTTATAATAAATCATTTAACAGTAAGTCAAACGATCATCAGAGCGATAGTTTAAACAATAATCAAAAGATTCAGCAGGTTGGCAATACTGCCACTGGTCTAAGACTTGACTACGCCACCAACGAAAATATTGAGGTGCCCACCTCTATCACGCACAGCTATCTTAAAACCATATTATAATCTGTCAGTAACCATCACAATATTGTAGGTCAAAAAGTGTTAGGTCTCAGGCCTACTTTACCTTTTAGGCCTAATTTTTAGCTTTTAGGCTTAACTTTATTTGTCATTTTATTTCGTAAGTAGCAGCTGCGTTTGAGGTTAGGCCTAGTCATTAATGCAATCGATACTACACTTTGCCGTGGCAACGAGGAATCTTTAAACTATTAGACGCAGGCATGTTGTTGTTTCGTGCCGTGGTGTAAACACGTCGTCTCCTATGTAGTTTCGTTTTATATGTATCGCTTCGCCGTGATCCAACAATTTAGGTTTCATATTCGGGATTCACATCGCTAGTGTAAATGCCAGTTTCGCCACCATGCTGAAGGTAATCCCTCCAAGCATTTTTGTTTCAAATGATGCTAAGATGTTTCGTAACGGAATCCTTTTGTTTTTTTATGTTTGCGATGTTCCAGCACTGTTAAAACGCGACGATTAAATGTTATTATTTCATTGAGTTACGTCGAAAAAGGTTATTAGCTATAAGGAAGCAACGATGTCTTAATTTGCCATGTTTTTTAAAGCTCACTTGACTTTCACATGCCATGCTTCACGAGCATGGTGTACGCGTCGTTGGAATTCCTTAACTTTTCAGGATTCTGAATTTACAATGGTGAGTGCTAGATCGATAAATTCGAAAAATCGTAATTTCTTCGGTAGTAAGTGTTCGATTTACGACAAATTTGACATCAACAATACTTTTTTTGGTTTTCAAGCTGTGTAGCAAATTTCATTCCAGTCGGACCTCTCGTTTGGGCTCCACCCCGACCACAAAAGTACAACAAATGGACCAACCAACCACATTTTGCAATTTGGTGTCCGTTATAGGTTACGCTACGCTCTGCCAATTAATATCTCATATTTACTGGTGAAGCTTTTTCAATATGCAACTGTCGCCTACGTACTACTGCTAAAATAATTTGTTTTAACTGTCTATTTTTTTTTGACATGCGGTGTCCCACAACTTTGAATAAAGTTTGTTCGAGTTTAAAAAAAATTGATTTAATAAAAAAAATCATTATTTAAATACAAAAAAAAATCGTTTTTTTGTTGAATTTTCGCAATCCCCCCACCCTTCCTCCTATCTACGTCTGAACGACATGAATCACCAAGTTTTAAAAAAAGATGGAAGTCTCCCAAATAAGACGAACTGTACTATCACAAACACCATGCAGGGTTTAAATTAAACTTAAACGGTTTCTAGATTATTTCTGAGTGAAGATAAATTAAGTTTGAACAAATTTTCAAATTCTGTTTTATTTTTTTGATTTTGAGGTTTGCATAGATTTTAATACTTAACACTGTACAAAAAATAAAGGCAACCCTTTTTAGTTTCACGATAAACAACGGAAATGCAACGGGTGCTGCACAGCGACTTTGTAACATACGCTTAAACCCAGGTGAAAGTTGAAATATGCACACCCATATATTTTTCCTAGAATGGACTAAAAAAAGTTTGCAGCATTGTGATCGGGATGAGTAGATCCCTGTTGGCTTTACCGTATGGCTCAATGCTGCAACATTATTTTAGGCGGCTGCAAATATTGCAAAGGCATTCATTTTTCCCCTCGTGAGAAATGGTGTTTCTATGTGCCATGAAAACATACATTACCTAATTTCCTTCATTTGAAGGCTCAAATCCCTAGAGAAGAAGACGTTGGCTTTACTGCTTGGCTCTCAGCTCCCTTCCATCGCGCATGCTCGTCAGCCTCTATATAAGGAGGGATTGAGGCTTAAGGGCGGGTTGACAGATAGGTCATTAGCGCAATGTCTCTATATAAGGAGCCGCCCCAGCGATGGGCGTCTTTCTTTCTTCCTAGGTGCCATGGCGTGTTGTGCTCTCTTGGCTCTCCCACTTTTCTTCGCTACACCAGAACCTATTAAGTTCTGGGACGGACTCTTCGCTGCCGACCACCTGTCCTAACCGGTCTCTTCGGCTCTGCTGGGCTATTTTCTTCTTCAGACGACTCGCTCGGATGCCTCCGTTCTACTCCGGGTTCTTCCTGGCTCCACTTCTTCTGACTCCGCAACGCTTCTTCTACGGAAGCCTCACAGCCCTCTGTGCCCCGGCTTCCATGTTCTGCCTTTTCCATAAGTGTTTCAATGGACTCATCTTTGGACTCTCTTCAGACTTTTCCCGTGCTTTCTCATCGGCTTTCTGGCCTCGGCTACGGCATTCTCATGGACCGTGGCATCCTCCTTCCCGGACTCCAACCATTTCGTTCTGGTCTCCTCTACATGGATTCTCCGGTAGTCATCACGTCCCCAACCTCTTCGATGTCTCAACCACCACGGGCTGCCCCAGCCTCCTCAGACGGCTTGACGAACTCTTCTTCCTTTCCTGTTCGGAAGGCGGATTCCACCTCTTGGCATCAAGCTCCATGGCAGCCTCATCTCTCTCAGGCTCCCCTTCCACTTAGGTACGGACGCCTACATTTCTCTAAATTATCTCGGATTCATCTTAATTGATGGCATCGCATGGCGACCACATCACTCCAACGTTTTCTTGACTATCACTTTGGACAACAAGCCGCTGATTATATTCTGCACTATCGTCTGGCCCGTAATCCAGCTGACTCCGCCATCCTACATTCCGATGAAGACATCGGACCTCCGGGAGTCCAGCTATCTTCCCTTTCCACGATTCAACAGTATGGTTTCTTCTAGTCCAATGGACTCTACTCCGTCCAGCAACCTGACTGAGGGTTTCTCGTCAGAAGCATCTTCCGGACACCCTACAAGTTCTTCATCGACCTTTGACCAAGGCATGTCCATATCTTCCTGCCTTCTTTGTGCAGAACTATACATATCTTCTTTTCCTGCTTCAGACGCCTCGCCATCTAACTTCTCTTCCTCCGGTCACACGCGATCGGTCCCCGGACTTTCTCACTCTAATGCCGTGATCCCCTGCTACTGTCTCAGGGTTGCGGATTACCATTCAAGGCATCACAAGACTCGTCACCAAGGAAATCGGGACACTGTCTGCACATCAACCTTCTCCAAGCACACTCAGAGAAACATCCTGCACCCTTGCAGTCACTCCACCTCTTAAACGGTCGCCTCTCCCGGAAACCTCACCATCCGTCTCTGTCAACACTACTACACGGACTTCGCTCTCATAGACGGCCTCTGACTCCAGCCGGAAGGTTTGCGGACTCCAATCTCACCCTACTTCAGGAATATACCCTTCTTGAATAAAGAATCCCTTTCCCCAAAAAAAGAGGAAAACAACATAACAAGAATGAAGACATCATCACCATCACGAAGATTCACAGAAGATTCGACAAGCTGTTTTTTTTTCTCAGGCATACTTCACCGCGTCAGCATCCTCTCGGTCTCCGACCAGAATATCCATGCTTTGCCTCCGCCGGTTTGTCCGTTCTTCAGCACGCACAACCGCACACTGCACACCGGCTTCGCTGTGTCCTGCGTTCCCTCCTTTTCTCAAACTAGCTACGGATATCCTTCCTGGGCTTCTTTTCCACTACCAGTCTTTTCAGACTTCCCCTCGAAACATCGTCTCCTACCTTATCTTCATGAATGCCTTTAAACTCGTTAGCCACTCGAGAGTAACACATGCATATCCATCTTCTGTTATACTGAGATGAAGCTCACCTCTGACATCCTCCATCTTTTTGCGGACACCAGTATCCGAAAACTTTGTTATCTCAGACTCCATCCTCCGGTCTTCTCGCAACCGTTAACCGTCTTCACCTTTCACCACGGACACTGTTCATTGGCATCATGGCCACTCCACCAGAGGATCAACCTACTGACCTAACTGATGACTCGTCTTCTTCCAATCACCATGAAACGTCCGCTCCAGTAGAAAACCGCGTCGGCCTGTATCCTGATCCAGTGCAATGTTCTTGCTTAGAGTTTGCAAGAGCAAAACCCCACCTGGATCCGTACCCATGCTGCCAGTTCCACCGGTCCTGCGACTGGTTCACTGGAAAGTGTAGTGTGTGCGCAAGGATAACCAAAGAGGAGTGGACTGTTATTCTTAAATGCCGTGCCAAACACCGTATCCAGAACATCAGAGGAAATCAGCGTCGTTCCTCAGTAGCTTCCGAGCCACTGGTTCCTTCCAAGCCATTACAGAAGGTCACCTTCGCTTCTCCAACAGATTATGCTCCGACTTCCCTGTCTACACTCCGAGGCAAGTCAACGCCACGCCTTCCGACGTAAAACAAGCCCCGCAATTCGTCTTCCAAAGAATCTTCAGGTTCTGGCCTCGTCGTAAACTATGTAACCCTTAGAGGGGAGTTCACAGCTTCCGTCCCTACACGATTTGCAGACTTCCCTCTTACACGGGCTTCAGTTCTCTCCAGACGACGAAGCACACTTCTAGATAAATTTAGCCTCGCTAGACTCTCTGCACCTTTCAGCAAGAACTCGATTCTGTCCGTAACACAAACTTTACACTCCATTCCTCGTCAGCGGCCCTAGTCGCCCTGCAACGTACGAGAGAATGCCAAGCGGACACCATCCATTTTCTCCGCGCTGCAAATTCAACATTTGCTTCCGAGCTTAATAAACTCTAAGAAGAAGCCTCAACTTTGCGCTCTTGGAATATTCTTCTAAAAAGAAAGGATGCAACGTGTCACAAAACTCTCCCCACTGCTTTCCACTCCTGCATGGAGGATGGAGGCAGTGGGGAGAGTTGATTACTGGACACGGTCGCCAACTCGACGCCCGCGCGGACACCATGTTGTCTCCGCATAAACCAAATCAGTATCCTGCAACAGACTGTTCCTCCCTTCAACTATCCAGAACAACGATTCAAGTTCTTCAAGTGAATCTCCCATCCCTCATTCACCACAACCTTCCTTCCAACCCCGGACTCCATCTTGGAAGCAGAAATAATCATGCTTCTTACTGCCCAGTCGGCTGTATCATCATGGACATCGGCATCTTCCAACTCTGGTCTACAACAGTTGTCATCATAGACTGCAGTACAGCAATTTGACGATGCTTCCACCTTCATCCCAGTATACCCTGGACTGGTTCAATGCTCATCGACTTCCACCAGAGTTTCTTCCTGCCCGGATTGCCACAATCGGGCTAAAGGCATGGCACTCGGCTTCCGAGTCCTGCCTTAGGAAACTTAAAGCTCTCGCAATCTTTCAACCGGGGAGTCCCTTTATATATAGACAAAAAAAAAAACAACAACACACAACGTCTCTTCAGCCCTTTGTTTTTTCGAACATTCAAGATCCCTTTCGGCATTGGATATCTCCTTCCGACGGATTCCCGGCGTCCGGTCTCCTCTCGAAGACAAGCACTTTCCACCATTAAAATCCTGACTGCTACAAAAAAAAAAAAAAAAAAAAAAAAAGTCAACTACATCTCTGCCTCAAGCAAACCAGGCACAGCACAACGACTAGGAATTTCCATACTGTTCCTCCTGTAAGACTCGAACACTTCCAGAAAACCCAGACGGGGTCTCGACCATTGGCTTTTCTACGTCATTCCTTGTGTCCCTCACCCTTTCCTGCTGATCCTCCAGTTGGGTCTCACCTCGGACGCACTTCATGGTTTCCAACCCCAGTGGCATTCAGACACCTTATAGACACATTGCTACCGTCTGACATCCTGCTTCCAGTATTTCCTGCATCTGGAGTACCCTCTCACAGTTATGGAAAAAACTTGTCTCTTTTTCCTTTACTTGGCCCTGAACACAATCTCCTTCCTCGTAGGAAGTTGGCCGGCCTCTGACGACTAGCGTTCAAGCCTGCCTGATCGGTTCACGGGGTACATGTACTCCGGGGGAGCCAGCTCGCAGCAACGGGCTCCAGCATCCTCGCTACCCACCACCTTTGACTAGGTCTGCTAATTAAATTAGGTAATGTATGTTTTCATGGCACATAGAAAGTCCAAAATACCAGGTAGGGATGGTTGATTTTGATTTCTATTGCTCTTATGAAAACATACATTACCTTGGCCCTCCCAGCCTCCCCTCTTGGTCGCCTAGGTAGACCCTGAGTGGCAGAAAGAATGATGCCCATCGCTGAGGCGGTTCCGTATATAGAGGCCCACGTGCATGCGCAATGGAAGGGAGCTTCGAGCCAGGCAGTGAAGCCAACTACTTCTTCTCTAGCGATTTGCGCCTTCAAAGGAAGGAAATGCTAATTAAATTAGGTAATATATGTTGCCCTACCTGGTATTTTGGACTTTCTACATTCACTCTAACCTATGTAAATTCTGCAAAAACAGTTTCGCGCAGAATGCTCGAATATGGTTATTAAAGTGCTTAATAACATTGCCTAATTAAAGATGATGGGCCGTTTATTGTTAATAATCAAACAAAATAACTCATCATAAGCCATCATTCAGGAGTCACATAGGCTTGCCACGATAATCTCTACTAATACAAAATATACAAATATTTTTCTGGTAGGGTAAACAAGGATCAAACAAAACATTATTGCCAAATTGGGAACCAGCATTCCCCAGTTGACATTTTTTTGACGTTGACTAACGTCTATTTACGAGCCTACATTAGAATTAAAATGTCACATTCGTCCCGTCTGATCAACCCGGTTTCGTGCAAGATTTTTAAATGCATGTAACTCAGTACCTATAAGACTAAGAATTACAATTAAAGGGTACAAGAAAGGTACAACAACACCGAACAGAAAAAAACAATTACTTCTTCAGGGTGGTGGCATTGGTCTGTTGCCAGTCGGTGATGCAAAGCGCCAGGCAAGTTTATTTTATATTTTTCCACCCCTACGGATGAACGGCATTTTCCATAAATTCATCGAATTGCAAACCCCGAATGTTTCCAGCAAATCACGTGGAATATGGAAAGGCCTAATAACACGGGTGCAGGTAAAAGTTTTAAACACAAATTATTTTCCTGGGATGCAGTAAAACAGAGCTGCAGCATTCATGAGGTGGTTACTCTATCCACCATAAGCGAATGTTCCCCATTCAATCCTACCCTCGACCCGCTGCTGTGCATTCGGAAAGAGAAGGGCTCCGGAAATGTACTCGTGCTCATGACGATTGTAGCACGTAAAATATACTAGTATATCCTAGCACAATTGTCCCTCTCCTTCCCGAGGTCATCTTAGCAGTTGAAAAGGACGTTAATTTGACAATTTCCTTTTTTCCCCTTCCACCATGTATCATACGGTTGCGCTACTGACCTCCAAAGATAGTCTTCTACTAACATAATACATACACCTACCCAGTGCCCGCAATTAACGGTGGTGCAAAGGGTGCAAGGCACCCCGGCCCAGGAATCAGGGGGCCCTAAATTCATGAGCCAGGGGCCCAAAGGAGTCAAAATTCACTATAATTTGGTCAATGTTGAGAGTAATTTTGTCTCATAATTTGTTTACTTGTTGAAGAGGGGCCCAAAATTTCGTCCTTGCACCCCTTCTTGGAAAATGCTAGTTGCGGCACTGCGATGATACCAAAATTTAACAGATGGGGTAAATAAGGTAATCAAGGGAAAAGCTAAATGTAATTCAGCGGTAAATATGAGAACCAACGTTTCCCTGGTCAACTTTTTAGTTCCGATAGTAGATTTTCTTGTTAAGTGGACTAACTAAATTAATACAACCGTAAAGATTAAATAGTAAACAGTAGGCCGAACCTTTAAATGACCTAGCTGTCGAAGTGCCATTATGCCTCAAACCCCGACGCCCCCTTTCTTTTGGAGCTTAACTTCATCTGAGACAAACTAAAATGTGAACTGGCACAATTTTGAACTACCAGACATTTATGAAGCAGAAAGAATTAAATAAAGGTAGACGCAAGATTGGTTAGAATACATCCCACGGCTGCAGAAAGAATCTGGTAAGTCTCTCGCTTTACCCTGAAGTGCGAATATGGCAAGAACATTTCGCATATGGTATCTTTTCACATACGGTTCAGCTCAGTAAAGAGATAAACGTTCCAGTTAGTCTGAAAAATCAGTAAAGTAACAATCTAAATTTGACGAACGGTAATAACGCAAGAAATTGAAAGGACATAACTCTTTCTCCCTACTTTTGAGGTATCCCACGGAAAAATAGCGCTTTCATCATTTACTGAATGTAAACCAAAAACCGTGTCACACAGGAAAGCCAGCAAAATGAAAAAAAATGACCCCAGTTTCTCTTTCTCACTACTTCCGTGCTATCTTTAACAGATCAAAAGCCAAAACAGATGCAATGGCAGTTGGTATGTATTTGTATTTATTTTGTGCTATCTTTATTAACCAGCCTGTCAGTGTCTAATATGATGGCTACCCATCTAGCACGACGAAGGATGGCTTGCTCCCGTCGACATGTACCCTTTGGTGGGTTCCATTACCCGGATAACAGAGAATACCCTCGTGAGCAATGCTGTTGTAACGATGATACCTCGGCTGGTGATGTTGATACGTCGCTCCCTTATGTTATTTATAATGTAGATTCCTGGAAAAGCAGTCGACATAGTAATAAAGAAATGCGGTGTAACCAATAGTTAAGAATGATGGGGCCGACTGCGCACTAAATCGCATAGGCAATGAATGTTAAAACCTCTATTTAAAACGTATGTGATTTAGTGGGGATTCCAGCCCATCGTTCTTAAACAAGGTATTGTTGATATTTGCATTGTAGAATTAAGCATGTCATATAATTTATTTCAATATCATGTCGTTTACTTTTAATGATTACAGAAATTCGGTCGTGCAGGCGATCGCATTCAAGGTGAAGGATAAAC
The DNA here is from genome assembly GCA_023313725.1 of Lithobius niger. Taxonomy (NCBI): domain Eukaryota; kingdom Metazoa; phylum Arthropoda; class Chilopoda; order Lithobiomorpha; family Lithobiidae; genus Lithobius; species Lithobius niger. The sequence goes on along the minus strand of JAHWFP010070330.1, from coordinate 1,526 downwards.
TCATTTTCCCAGCAGTAACTTGTTGCACCAATTTGCTCGTGGATATGAGTGGCAATGAATCGGATATTGATCCTGTGATTCTCGATTTAGTTCGTCAAGCAGATGTTGCAATAGACGAAGCTGCCGCTCAGTCCATACAGTTCACAGACATCGAAGCTGTACGTCAAGTTCTTTCTAGTAGGCTTTCAAAACTTACTTGATGTCCATTTTTGATGCATGTTGTGCAAAATTAACTTTCGGCCAGTTAGGATGTATTTAAGCGTTGATCTCGTAACCTAAACTTCATCGTTCACTAGCTTTACTTAATTAATGCTAAATTGTATGGTTGCTTCATGCTTGTTACGGAGCGTTTGTCTTTTAAACTGTTTGTAACGAGTAACCACGGAAACAAAGAATAGGGAGATGACAAGAATAGGAAGCATCAATTTATGACAAGAAAAAAAAAAGACAATTCCTACTGTAGTAAAAAATAAGTAGGCTGATTTCGAGATGATAGCATTTGATGGTTTGTTTACGATTTAGCTTAAAACAGGCTCCATGTAGAAACCGGAATTCTTGTTTAGTGATGTTAAGTTTCTACCGATTTTAGATAATCGCTAGAATTCGTTCTTTCTAAAAAAAAAAAAAAGGCAAATTTTGGGAACTACCGAGATGACGATATGCTCGCGTAATGCTTTTAAATTATTTTGTATTTCGCTCTTTTGTTGCATTAATGTGTCCTTACGGTTAGAGTACCATATGCTAATTCGTCACATATTTTAATGAATAAAGTACGGGCCCTTATCCATGTAAGCATTCGTTCATAATGCATAAAACTCTAATTTGAACTCTAATTTGAAGGGAACAAAAAAAAAATCCCCAAAATAATAAAGAATCTGCATAATACAAATTGAACACATATACACAGGCACAGGCATGGTCCATTTTAAACCCAAATTGCGTTCACTTTGTAATATTGGACCGCCAGTGAATAAAAACAATCCTTGTTCCCTGGAATTGAACAAAACAAACGCACTTAAGAAGAATGAGCTGGTTTTGTTTCATGCATTAGAAATGTGCACACAAAATACACATACTAACATTCGTTCGAAACAGAATTAAAACATAAACCAAAAACACAGACAAAACAAATCCCAAATAACGACGCCTGTATAACAACACAAATTGAACACGCGCACACTCACAGATACGGCCCAATTCCAAC
>JAHWFP010070329.1:2995-15380 GCA_023313725.1 Lithobius niger | reverse complement strand
TTTTGGATTCATAGACACTTTGTACTACAGACTGACTTGAGCTAGAAATAGCCTCACCTCATCACTTATTCCAAAATTGTAACGGAGCGTTGGGTCAGTAACAACTGAACCAAGAGCCATCATGACCTGTATATCGGGCCAGTCATCACTTGCATTGGCGTATTTGGTTTTGAAATATCCGTATCCGTGGAGACCCCCTGGCACTGCCAATGGACCTAAAAGAAAGAATGAAAAAAAAATTAGTACGTTTAACCCCAATGACTAATCTGTCTTCTGTAGTCTTAAAAACTTGCGTAATGACAACGGTGAAATACCCAAATGGAAAAGCTCATGTACCATAATTCCTTGATTAAGCACCGGACCTTGATAGAGCACTAGTACTAGTCTTTACCTCACATGAATGTAAATAGTGCCCGATACGTTCGTGAGTGTAATTTATGGATGCTATCCTTTGATACATGACTGATCTCATAACAATGTGTCTAACGTACATCACAAAGTCAAGTTCGTGCAGTTAAGGAGTAAGTATTTTCTTTTATGTATTCATCCTTTATTATGGTACATTTCAGCCAACAATAACTTACAATACCGGATTAGTTTAGCTGATCAGCAGTCAAAAATACTGCGTGCTCCAGTCCTCACAGAATCGCAGGGTTTTACCCGAAATTAATAGATGGCCGAATTTCTAAATGAGACTCCCATTTTGAATTAACACGTCTGTTTTTTCTTTTTCTTTTGGGATACAAGTAAATTATTTAGTCACAATGCTGTTGTCTGCATGTTATGTCCGTAAATGTTATTTCCTGCCACTAGGGTTTAATTTCGGACACAAAAATGTTTCGCTTCTTTTTAAGCCTGTTCTGTGTTAAAATCATCGTTGCCCTTAGTAAATAAATTTAATCCCACTTCAACTCTCAGTACCGCGCAATAAAGTACTTACATTTTCGTTGTTGCGTATGGACTGGTGTACTTCAGAGGTAATTGGGATTGGACGTTACTCTTATGTTTTGTTACCACTTCTTAAGTTTAACTACCTTACTTGCTCGTAAAGGATAAATTCCGGTAGGCATGAGTAGCGATTCTTAAAGCAACATCCAACCTGCCTTATAACAGCCACGCGCAGTCATGTGTCTGCGCGCTGCCGTCGCGTGATTCGGCGTAGCAATACTACGCCATCACTTCCGCCCTCGTCTTCTCGTGCTCGTGTGAACGATGCGGAACGACGTCTGGCCTAGTAGACGAATTGTGGTCACGTGACAGCATTGAAGCAAAAACTGTGTCGCCACAACCGGAAACAATGAAATGGTTATTGTAGGTGCACAAATGATCATATATGTGCGGGACACAGTAAATAAAATTACCAATATTCAATAGAAAATCTCGTATACGCCACATTTTAAAACGGATTTTTAGCTTGGGTTTAACTAACAGTAAGTAAATAAAACTTTAGGGCCGTACTTGATGTGGAGCATCGAGAAAAATAGTGCTGGGAGGAATGTCCTTTTAATTTAGACAGCAATTCGTCTCTCTCTGGACTACAATAACACCCATAGTGGCGACTTCCCAATACACTACAAATGAAACTGAAACAGTTACTTGTTAGGCCTAAACATAATTATGTCGATACACTATAGACTAACCAAGAGTGGCAAACTCTTTTACCCCAACAGTCACTTTTAGCACGGACAATTTATGATAAAACGGGGCATGAACTAAAATCTAAGTCAGGATATCAATTCTCATACGGTGGAGCACGTCTAAACAACCGATCAAGAATGTGTTCAGGGACTTAGTTTTTCCATCGTTTTGTAGCAGTCATTATGACGGCACCACTCGTGTAAGTTTATTGTCACATAGTGATGAAATAATAACAATAGTTCTGGCTTGACTTGTTAGGTGCACGGAATTGTGAAATTCGGAACAATTTGTTTAACTAAGACAAAGAAAAAAAAATTTAGTTATACATACCCTTCACTCCACCACCACACATACATTCATACACACTCGAAGATCTTAGTTTCGATTCTTTCCATAATACAAATGAGCATAGCCTGATATTGTGTATTACAAGCTAATTTCTAATCCAACATTTATTGTTGCATTACCATCGCCGCTTCTTCCATACTCGTAGAGATTTGCTTCTGTTAACATTCTTTCTAGGCGTAAGTCGACTGGCTGTTCTACGGTAAATATGAGCCCAAATGTAGTCACGTGGTCTTGCAAATTTTGTCCTACCCCAGGAGAATCGTGGATCACTTTAATCTAAGCGGAAGAAACAACACTGGATTAACCACCTGGAAGCCGACACATTATTGTGCCTACAACACTACCCAATTTTCTGCATGTAATTGAACGAATGTTATTTAAGGGTAATATTCTACGCTAGTAATGCTCTGAATTGAGCATTTCACATCACATGAATCAACATCCGATTTCCAAACGGTGATAGGTGGTCTTCAATCTTCATCACGATCCAGTGTGCATGGTACGTACAGTTAGTTCTACTAATATTACAAGATCTTTGAGGTCTAGCTGATTGAAAAATATGTTTCTATGGCCATTTAAGTTACTTTTCATCAGGTGCGTTTTTATATTAAATGCAATAAGTTTGTCTGATTTATACTTTTCGTTTCTTTCAGTTTCGTCTTTAAAGACAAATAAGTTAATTTACACTTGTTTAAAACCTAGAACAATTACCCTTTTTAAAATTCCCCTAAAAACAAAAGGGACACTTAACTCTTGCATACAGAATTTTACAATAAAATGAAAGAATTGGAGAGCAACAATTTCAGCACCACGTCTTGCCGCCAGGGACGACGCTAGGGGGAGGGGCGAGGGGGGCGCTCGCCCCCTTAAATTTTTTGCCGCCCACCCCCTGGCGCCCCCCCACTATTAGATCAAAATCAGACGTATAAACGAAGAAAATTCTGGTAACGTATTAAGAAAACTACGTTAGTTTCTTTCACAGCGACAGGAAGGACTTTAGGTCACATCAATAGAGCCCAGGTTTTACTGTGAGAGTTGTAAAATCATCTTTTTTTCAGCTGGGTTTGTAAATATAAAAAAAAAATGGTGTAGAAAACAGTTAAGAACGTTTGGTGTGAGAAAGAATTGCAAGAGTTATTTTTACTTTTATTCTTTTTTTTTTGGGAGGGGGGACCGCAAAAGTAGCATTTTTGGGTTTGCCCCCCCTGGCTAAAATTGCTGCCCCACTGCCGCCTCCCCACTGAAATGATTCTAGCGTCGTCCCCGCTTGCCACAGATGGCAGTATTAGCAAAGCATGTTATCTGTTTTAACTTCCATGTTTATATTTTAATTGTTTTTCCCTAGAAAGAACAAACATTTTACCAAAAAAGGCAAAAATATAACTTCTGAAAAATGCACGAGTTCCATAAACTGTAGTTCGGTTAACACACTGCTAGCAACTGTTTAAATAACTCGTTCATTCTTCAGAAGTGATATGTTATACTTTTGGGAAAGAAAATTAAGAATCTATGCATGGACGTTAAACCAAATTATTCACTTTGCTAACCACAGCATCTGGTGCACTACATAGTAGTAAAAATTGGTAAATCGCAAATTCATTCTTTTTATTGTATAAAATGCTTTACGCAACGGATTTTAGTTGTTCTCTTTGTTTTCAACAGTTAAAAAAAAAAGGCTTATTATTATACACAAGGTGGAAACCACGTTGTTTGCTCTTTACCATATAAGTTACAACACTATTGTAATATCAAGTATGGAATGCAGGAAAGCCACTTTTGACAGTGCAGAGATTTACATGATGCAGGACACTAAAATTTCCACATATTTCTTTTCAAAATTTCCAAAGTTTCCGAATGCTTGCAGCAAAACCGAAATTTCTACGTTTGTGCTAAAACCAAAATTTCTATTTGTTTGTAGTAAAACCAAAATTTCCGTAAGTTTGCAGTAAAACCAAAATTCCGGTATGATTGCGTTAAAACTGAAATTTCGGTAAGTTTGCAGTAAAACCAAAATGTCCGTATGTTTGTGGTAAAACCAATATTTCTATGTTTGCAGTAAAACCAACATTTCCATATGTTTATGACAAGAGTGCAAACTCAGGGCAATTCACATACTTGTTAAGTACATATTTAAATGACAAATTAAGCATGATTAGCCAATATTGTGTTCATTTCTAACCCACTCAGAAAGGTTCATTTGATAGATACCCACTTCGCAATATGTGAGGCGTTTCACAGTGAGAGATCCCATTAAAAAATTACTTTCGATCAAAGGAGAAGATTTGAAATTGTCATTTGGACAAGGGGGACATTTTGGAGATGTTATACGTTACTTTCACTCACAATAAATGATTGGCATAGTTTTGCAGTGGATTTTGAAATGACATGATTACGTACCTTCAATTCCTCTAAATGTTCCTTTGGTCCAACACCAGACAACATCAGTAATTGAGGCGAAGCAATGGAGCCAGCCGATAGGATTACTTCTTTTCTTGCCATAATTTTTTGTCGTATTCCATTCTTCCTTATTCTCACACCCATTGCAGCTTTTGTAGTGGGGTCAATCAAAATCTTATAAAAGTAAAAATTTAAATTATTATTAGAACAATTTATCTTCCAAAATAACAAAAATCCCACGAGATTACGGAAGGATACCACAAAAAGCAATCTGCACTTTGGTTATTTGTTCCTAAAGTTAATCCCAGTGTTAAAATGTTCCACAGCTTTCTGCGACGCAACCTAAACATTTTTTTGCAGGGTTAATTTTTCCGGTGTTGGTATTTTTCAAGGAAACAAGCCCTTTGAAGCGACGATTTTTAATTTTTTTTTAAGCATGGCAAAGCATTAAATTCATTAAAAAACCTTTTTATAACTTTTCCTCCGACCCTTACTTTATCCACAGTAACATTTTTTTAAATGCTTGTAAAAATAAGCACCGTACATGGCAACTAAAACTTATTTTTTAAATTTCCTTGTAATCCTGCATTCTGCAGGAGGGCCACCCAGTTTCACAAAAAACTCACCTCGAAAAGCGAGTTGTGTCGCCTCCTACCTAATTCCTTCCTCCATGATATTAGTCCTAAAATTACCAGCGAGCTGCAGTTTTTTCTTATGCATTTGCAAGCTACGTTTGTTAAAAAATATAAATTAAATATTTTTTTTTTATAAATAACTTCAGAATGGGAGGAACTTGTGATTTGCACCATTGAAAAGCTGGCGAAAAAAAGGGTTAAAATGGTGTATTTGAACGTAAAAAATCGATCAATATTTAGCGAAATTATCGTTGTTTCCGCATATATCGAAAAAAGTGCGGCTTACAGTAAAAAAAATTGCCAGCGATTATTTTCTGCGAGCGCCCGGAATTTTCTGCGACGTACGTCACACAGACGGGGAAGTCAATTAATTAGTTGTATTTTAATTGCCATTGCCAGCAAGTGTCCTCCGTGTAAGGAAGCTTTGGTTAACAGTTTGTGACCTTAATAACGACTTGTCAATAAGTCGTCGTTATGCCAGCGCAGGACTGGCATAGCTAAAAGACCTAACTTAATTTAACTATTTAGCTTTAGCTAATTTGCCACTGCCAACAAGTGTTTTTGTTTATAACCGAGTTCTGGTTTGCAGTTGTGAACTTAACGGATTGAATGAAGGAAAAAGCACCTGACAACTGATGGAGAAACAGAAATGCGCATCTGATTTGGTGTTTCACCAAGTCGTCTTTATGGTAGTGCAGGAGGAGTAGTGTAGCTATAAAGCTGCTAAGTCGCTGGTTGGGTGATTTGCAAATCAACAAATCGAAAATGCATAAAGGTAGCTGACTGTATAGCATGTTATTTCTTGTGTATGGGAGAATTGTTTGGATTTTCACTTGGTAGTGACAAGCACAATGCTAACACCATACATAGTATTGTGTTTTGGATACTAATAATACTGCATCAAGCTGGATAACGTTGTTTCAGTTTAAAAAAATAAATACACATATTTTAGCTAATATTTTCAGTATAACGTATAAACTTATTTTCTGTTAGTGTAACTCTTTTTTAAACCCTAAACTGTGCAATCTACTTCTAATCGGCAAGATTAGCTGGCCGAAACAAGTGGACAATTTCAGATTGTGTGCTTTTTGGGATCAAAGAGTAAAAAATCAAAACGAGAACGATGGTCTTTGAAATGGCAACAGTCGTCTTTCTAAACTGTACGGAAGTGAGAACTGGTGTCTTTTGACTCGAGGCAAGTGAACCGTCCATATGACGTAAGCATGCCGGCGTGTAACTGAGATCTTGCCAAGCCAAGAGAGGCAGATTTTTCTTGCTCATTTGTCTAATCTCCTAACCAACATGGCTGCCAACACCGGTAGTGTTGTGGAGTAACATTATTAGATGAAATAGGACAAGCCTTCAACCTCAGCATTAATCAAAATAATAGCCAGAGATTAAAAAGCATCTGTGTTTGCAGTGTTGGGATGGGTCATTTTTTGGGATCGACCATTTCCTTCAAAAAGCCTCTCCCCCTCTTCCCCCAGAAATTTTTTTTGGGAAAAACCTTATATCGGCCTATGGCTGGCTAGCCATCTTATCACAATAATTCCCAGCCCAATCCTCGATGCAGGCAATTGATTCGTGACCAGAGCAGGGCTCACTTTCTGCATTTAGTAGGGAACCCATTTGCCATTGGTAGTTTGACAGATGGAGCCAGTCTGTGCCGGTTGTCACAAACATTTCTCTCGCTACAAATCATGTTGATTAGTAGCGATTTCTTCCCATGAGAACGACATTTTTCTTAGCCGAGCGAGACAGTGCCGTTTCTAAACTATCTCCTTTGATGATGTCGTGGGCCGTGGCTAAGAGTTCCGGGTCTCAGTTCCGCACAGTATAGGAACACAACCAACACAAATTCTCACAGCACAAAACAATGTTAAATAAATTAGGTGAGGGAATGATAATCATCCTAAAGTCGAAAACTCATAACTGCCGGAAACTCACTGCTGGAAAATACTAGGAATGAAACTTTTTAAATGTCAATCACGCCCAGGACTCCCCCTCCCCCTGCCCACGCAAAAAAAAGGAAAAGGAGGTTGCAAACAGATTATAGAGATGACGATCACCTCTCCCTTCAGTTGCGTGTTGTTGCTATCCTTGCCTTTCTGCCTTGTGACAGTGTGTTTGATGGTTTTGAACAGTTGCAAGCAGCTGCCCCTCCTAGCTTATTTTGAGGATACTTGTACTGGTCATACATCACGGTCGCCACTGCATACTTACAGCATCCAGTTCTGGAAGGTGCACTTGTGGAAGGTGCACCATCACACAATCAGAGCTTCGACGCACAAATAACTCTATTGAAGGGTGGCATTATAGTTTTCAGTTGGGAGTTAGATGTTACCACCCAAATATTTTTAATGTTTGGAGCTTATTCGAAAAGATGAGGCTTATTAGTGAGTGTATGGCTGGTCGTGCACTGCAGCCTATGCGGAAAAAGTATGCCGATTCGAATGCAAACATTAGTGAATGGATACAGCACCAGAACAATCATGGACAATCTCAGGGGTGTAGTTCATAATAATAATAATATCTCATTCTAAGATGAAAGGGTATGTAATTAATTTTGAATTATCTGTGGTGGTGGGGGTGGGAGATTGGTTATTTTTTACATTGGTTACTTTTTTTTTCAACTTCAGCTTTCCTTTTGTTTTGGGGAGGGAGAGGTGGATGGGGAGTAGATTCTTAATCGGTGGATATTGATATTAAAGAGTTAGTATTTTATGGCAGCGAATTTCCGGCAGTTATGATTGGCAGAGGCCTTATGATGATTACTATCATTCCCTCCTCTAACCTAACGGTTTATTTATTTTTGTTTTGAATTCGTACTTTTTTTTGTAGGGGGGATATTTTCCGGGGTGAAATTGGTATTGGGGGGATATTTTCGGGGGGGGGGGGAATCGCATAGGGGGGGGGGATATTGATGGTGGGATATTTTCCGGGGGCTCTTCACCAGGGGATATGCGCCTAGAACTGAAGGACCCACATGTTATGCATGCAAAACTGGAAACGTTTAGGTGAAAACGAATACGTAAGCGAAGGAGGAAGAACCTATTACTGAACATAACTTTCAAAGTGTTCCTTGATGGCTGCGAATTTCTTCATTCCCCCTTCCATTGACTAAGGGACTGAGAATGTGGGTCTCACACGAATCCACACTTCGGAGAGGCACATGAATCACACCATCCAGCTAGATCCTTACAGTTGCGCGTGGAAAATGCATCACGATTAGTAAAATCTAATGATAATTTTTTTTAATTTTGTAATTTAAAACTGTGCATTGCAAGCCCACCAATAAACTTGTTTTCTTTTGCCTGATTAAAGAGTTCATCTAGTTTGCGTGTTATGTAGTGAAAGCCCCAATTGTGACTTCTGATCTTATTTAAGGTATTAAAACAAATAATAATAAGGTACTGCTGATTAAAATTTACAGGAGGTTTATTTAGAGAAACTGGATTTAAAAAAAGCAGCCCTAAACTAACCAGAGGCGTTCAGATCTGCTAACCACAATGTACTTTCACTCAAATTCAAGTAATTACGCTTATAAAATTTCTAAGCTTAAGCGTTTTATTACATACTACCCATGAAGCAGCCACTTTGAGTTAACAACTGTTGAAAGTTGAGCTGCAGTCAAACGAGCCACAGTCCCTAATTTTTTCGACAATCATAATAAAAAGAGTATTAAAAAAATTGGGGTAAACGACACAGGTAACCATTTTGGAATGATTAAATCTTGGGAAGAACCTTTAGAAATGAGACTATCCGTGTTGTATCTGTCCATTTATATTCCACCACTTGTCACGAGGTCAACTAGGATTGAATCTGTGGGTTTCGCTTCCCAGCTATGGTTATATAATCCTTTAAGACTTGACGTGTACGAAAGAGAAGAGCTTCAAGATGGAAGAAAAGTAAGTCCCTATGCACACCGCAAACTTTGTGAGAGGGCATCAGGGACTCCGAGCAAAGTGAGCCTCAACAGCCGAGTGGTAGGCGTCCTCGTCTACAAACCAAGTGAATGCCGGTTCGAATCCCAGGACTGATGTACGGGACTTGGCTTGTTTCAATATTGTTGCTGGCCAGTGCTTGTTGGACCAATCGCTGAAGAAGTGACATTCACGCATACTTATTAAGTAAAATAGCCCAGCATGATCGGTGGAACATCAGTTGGAATTATATTTGACTCCTTTGGGACCAATCCTGGTAACACTGAACAGTCGGCATAGAATTATCTTGGAGACTCCTTTGCACAGATCAGCTACTCCTGATAGGACTGAGCAGTTGGGGTAGAATTATCTTGGAGACTCCTTTGCACAGATCAGCTACTCCTGATAGGACTGAGCAGTTGGGGTAGAATTATCTTGGAGACTGCTTTGTGCAGATCTGCTAGTCCTGGTAGCACTGAGCAGTTGGGGTAGAATTATCTTGGAGACTCCTTTGCACAGATCTGCTAGTCCTGGTAGCATTGAAGCATTGAGCAGTAGGGGTTGAATTATCTTGAGACTTTTGTGCCACTCCGGATAGCACTGAGTAGTGTGCACATAAGAACCATGATAACTATGTTAACAGCCAACCACTGATGCATCATAATAGACTTATTATACTTGTCTGGCATAAAATAATTTGCAATTTTATTATACACAAGAACTGGGGAAAAAAACTATGGACCAAATCTGAGATTCGCTGCCTTCAACATAATAATTGGAGTGGTTATCTGAGCTGTAATTCTAGACTACTGCTGTTAACTACAAAATATAGCTAAACACTGCAAAAAGAATCAATTCAAAGCAAATTGGCTGGATATGCAAAGTGGACAAGGTCTATTCATACTCAGTAGTTTGTTTACAGTCTGCCCGTCTACTAAATGTCTATTGATGTTGGTAAGTTTAAACAAGTAAATGTGAAAAGGGAACAGTGAGTTTGCCGTTGTCCAAATGTAGAATATGTTTGAAACAAAAACGTAAAAGAAAATTAACCCTCTAGTAGCTTACCAAACTCGTACAAAATGTTTACACCACAGTACTTTACCTTTTCGACAAATGTGTTGAGACTGACGACTAAGTTGGGTCGACTGTGTTGAACAGATTTGACGAATGCTTTGGCTGCACTACACCGAGCTCCACGACGAGTTGTGACGTAGCAGTCATTGAAACCTAAGTTAAAAAATAGTAATAAATAAATAAAAACTATATAGGCTGTCTTGTTACAAATATTAAGGCTTTACTGACAACACCACACCGAATAAGCTAGTACTGAAATTATTAACACCAAATGAACAAAACTATGTAAATTTACGAAAATTTTAATTTTAATTGTATTAAAACTGGTTTGCCATTTTAGTAGTAGTGGCGACACATTTTTGTACTCGGCTTCATATTAAATAAAACTTGCAGTTTTTGAGCCCCGACACTTTGACCGATTTTCCGTACCTTCCGTAATGCTAGACAAATCTAAAAACAATTTAATCTGATTGATATAGCAGAAATGATGTATTTGTTATGATTATGTATACGAATACTTAGCCTAGCTTCATTTTTTTATGAAGTACGTATGAAAATGTCTTTGGCATTCATAATTTGAATGCAGTTTCTCTCGTTCTTGAATTAATAACGGTAAAACTTTCGACCGAACAGTTACCCTAATCATGCGCGGGAAATCAAATCCTAATCAAGAAACCAAAGCTTAAAACCTTATCCTTTGTTAGCGAGATAAACAATTTCTTTTTTTTTTTTTTTTTTTTTTTTTTGACAAATTCCGTTTGGCATGTTCGTAGCTAGTATAAAAACAAATCGTAACAAGGCTAGTATAAAAAGGCCCAAATATTTTTTTTTGATGGGTGGTAGGCGTTGGGGTATGTAAAAATTGTGAGTCTCCCCTCCAGAAATGCTCGGCCTAGGTGTTCGGCTTTGTTGGCATGAATTATAGTGAGAAAGTTCCACATAGTAGGGGATAGGGAATTGAAGCTCAATGGCACATCGACAGCAAGGCTGCACATAGTAGGCTGCACTGTGATGATGCTGTGCATTGACTGTATATCAGGTTATATTAACCTCCATACGAACTGGGCACCGGTGGAACACAATTTTGTCCACTACACAAACTATGTACTGCCAGTACACAATTTCTGTTACGTGGAAAGTACGCAGGGACACATTGTTGTATAGCACAACGTCTTCTGCGGAGTACGCCCAGAACCACTACAAATGCTGTGGGGGGGGGTCCATTCTTTAGTTCCTATAAATGCACATAGAAAAGCTGGATCGATGAAGGTTTAGACTAAGTTTAAGAAGATGTTACCTGGCACATAACCTGGATTTTCAGGTAAGAAACGCCAACCATTGTACTCGAATTTTAGCGTCCTTCATCAGTAAATTCTGTTAACAACTTAAAGTATCCATCACTCTGCACGAAACGGTTGTTGGCTTTTATGAGAGTCGCAACAAATTTTTGAACAAGTTCGTTTAAAACGCGCATTCTCACAAGAGGAATACGAAGTGCTTATATTCCTTTTGTGAGAATGAGCGTTTTAAACGAACCTGTTCAAAACTATATTTAAATTTAGTTGTTACTGTTAATGTTAAAAGTTGATAGTTTTGGTAAATTTTGACAAAATTTACCGTCGGGTCACTGATCAGTCTGCGGTTTCTAAGCCCCGGGTCACCTAATATTCTGGTCAGTGGGTCAGAAAAATAGCGACCCAGACCAACTCTATAGACATAGGTCGGAAATGCAACTCGATGGTCGTCAGGATGATATCCACCTGGTTGTGGTTTGCTCGCTGTGCTCGGTTCTAGAGATTCGTTTCAAAACTCAGTTTTCGTCCCTTGGTTTAGCTATTTTCATTTTTGCGTGAGGTGTTGGAGTGCTAAGTGTGCATCATGGTTGACACTATCCAAACTGGCGAAACAGGGACACAGGGCACCTACTACCTTCTGTAAGCGCATTATCATCCATTGGTTTGGCCAACAAATCAGTTTGGCATTTACACAATGAGAGTTCATATCCTAGGACTGCAATGCCTTGTGAAAATACATCCCACTTACATTCTTACCACGCCGTAGGATGCGTAATAAACAACGCGACAGATGTACCAACATAATGAACCAAAAACAAAGCGACCAAGAACCACAACCTACTAGACCAGTTGGCAATTATGTAGTTTAACCGGACCACTCCAAATTACTCAATTTTTTTTTCTCAACCGACGCAGATCATCATCCTCTTCCCTTATTATATCAAAAACAGGGGGAAATGTGTTTTAAGGTGTAAAAAAATAAAATTGAAAACACGTAAAACGACAGTTGCGGTTGTGTTGAAGCATCGTAGAAAACCTGATTTGCATCGCAATGAAAGGAAATGGATTTTTTTTT